>CM041804.1:5531949-5604548 GCA_023376895.1 Aspiorhynchus laticeps | reverse complement strand
GTGATTTTAATAATGCATTAGTAAATGCTGAAATTAACATTAAGATTAACAAATGCTATAGAAGTATTGTTCATTATTCATGTTAGGCAAGGCAAGTTTATTTATATAGCACATTTCATACACAAAAAAAATTCAAAAACACAAAAGTGCTTTACATAAAAGGAAGTGAAATAGACATTAAAAATAATAATCACAACAATAAAAACAAGGAAATTATATAAAAATGTATTTAAAATGAATTTAAAACCGTTACGAATAGAAAATGATTATACATAAAATACAGTGCAGTCATGTTAACTAATGAACCTTAATGTAAAGTGTTACCAATTAATTGTGTAATAATTGTAATTACATAATATGCTTTTCTAAAGCTGAAGTGACCTTTATTTATGTTAGAATATGTATAACTTAATATTCTAACTAATTGCAAAAACTGAATAATCAATCAAAGTCTACTGATTAATCAGTGAAATAATCGACGATTAGTCGATTAATCGTTCTAATAATCGTTAGATTAATCGATTATCAAAATAATCGTTTGTTGCAGCCCTACTGGGCTGTTGTTGGCTGCCACAGGAACGGCAATAAGATAAGGAATTCCTATGACCAAACATTTATATCACGGTATTTTTCAAAATTATGCCGGTTTCACGTTATATGACGGCATTTTTTTTTCCATGCATGACTGGGTGTTAACCACATTTTCTACTGATTGAAAGAGTATATACTGCAGTAGACTGACTTAGAAAAAAAAATGTAATTTTAACTGAACTTAGGACTGGTGGTGGTGCTTAAGATATTGTTTGTCATTTAGTGTTTCTATAAAAAAAAAAAAAGGAAAAAAATACAACTAAATATAATAGTGATAAGATAACAATACAACTACGAATTCTACTACTAATAACAATATAAAACGTACAGAGGATTAATGAGCTGCTGGGTTCATGAATATTAATCACGCTGTCTGCGTTCGCTCGAACTGATTTGCTGAATCAAAACAGGGAAGATAGGTGAACGCCGGCCAATGAGATTTACCGTGCATTAGCCTCGCCCACTACCGGAGAACCCGGCAGTTCTTAAAAGCTGAAGAACTCCAAAGGAACTCCGTTATTTTGACAGAAAAATACAACAAAGAATATCATTTACATATAGTGCGTCAATTCTGAATGTTATGTAAGACTCTCTCGCTCTGTCTCTTTCTTTGCGTGTGTGAAAGATAAAGCTACAGCGAGTCGTGCACCGTTACACTAGAGTTTACAGTACGTCAAATACAGGTGCGCATCCATTCAGATGAACTGAAAAATAGCACAGATCTCTTGACGGTGAGCAAAAGTCTGAGGCGCTCTGTCAGTGTGTTCGGCGAGTGAAAATATATCTGTGCTAAACTTATACTGAGCCTCCAACTCACACACTGGCGAGTAAGATCTAAGAATGTATTAGCCATTGGCTAATATTAGACATCGTTTAGTTGCCCAAAGTGAAGATTTAGTTAAGTTAAGACATTCATGTTCATTTAGTGCTTTACGTAAATATGAAAAGACGATCGGTTCACGAACTGAGGCAATACAGTGATCTGTCACGACACATTGAAGAGCCACAAAACGGTATTTATTGTTTGAGTTTCTTTAAAAAATGACAATTTGAAAGCTGAGAGTCCTGAGACCTTGTTTGATACCAGAAGTAACCTGCTCTGTCTTGTCTGTCGGCGTGTTGTCAGTTTCCTCTTTGCTCTGCGATGTATTTTTCACTGCGTGAGAACACGAGTGTAGTGCGAGAGCAGCAATGTTTGTCGCAGTAACTAAGGAGTCTGCGAACGGTCAATTGGTGTAACCAGTATTTTTCATAAAAATATAATTATATACAGGAAAATTAATGTGGAATAAAATCTAATCATATACTTTAGTATAGCCTAATAACATGGTTTTAACATTTTTTACATAATAAAATTTAGGGATAACTAATAAAATCTAGTATTTATTTCTATGAGTAAGCTTACATGCCATCTAGGTGGATAAAATATTTAATATTTCTCATTCTTTGGCAGTTACACCATTTGACATTTTCAGGTACATTCAGTCTTAACTTTTGTAAAAAATGGTGCATATGTCAGTTTTAATTACATAAAATCAACACGGTGACAGTGTACATTTTAAAATACCTGATGTATGCTTTTAAAATACCTGATGTATGCTTTTAAAATACCTGATGTATGCTTTTAAAACAAGTTTTTAAAAGATTTTTGAATTTCTTATCTACTAGGATACTAGTAAACTACTGTCAAAATATTTCACTAAATGGAAAATACTCTTACCTCCACACGTTCACCATTCTTCCTTTTTGATGACCTTTCTTTTACTGTTGATTTATTCTGGCTCTGGTTCTGCTCAGCTTTGCCTTGTTCTTCCTCTGGTCTCCTTTGGCTTTGGTCTGTGTTCTCTGTTTCCTCCCAATAACGTTTTGGAGGCTGAGTAAGAAAAAGCCAGTCACATTCATAAATGTTTTCACATATCAATTCATCCTTTTTTTCACTTTTTCAATCAGGAGCACATGTTTTTCTTTGGAAACAATTACAAATGTGTCCCTGCCTGGTATACTTTATTTAGACTGTTTACCTCGTTGGGTAAATAACAAATAAGACTGTCCATAATAAAGAAAGATCTAGTTCTTAGAAATACAGACAGCCATGAGTCTCTGCAAATGTCGACTTTATTCTATTCGTGTTTGTTTTATTTTCATGTTGGTTACATCCACTTAACTTTGGCTCTGTTTCTACACTGAATAAAGACGCGTTTTCAGTAGTCAAACGTTTCATTTGACGTTCAGGGTTTTTTTTTTTCTAAGGCATAATAATAAAAGATTATTTAAAACTTTTTAAAGTATAATTGATAGTATATAATAAACCACTGGAATAAACAAACGATGAGTTTTTTTATTTTTTTTGTTGCTTGACAACATCTTTACGTTGCTGTGAACATCCGACATCAACAAAAACATTAATGCTGACAACACTGCAGCCAAAGCAATACATTATAATATTGACCTTTTTCTTCTTCATTTTCTCCACGTGTGTACTCGTCAACACCTCCGGCACGACCGCAGCCATTTTTGTTTGAAAGGACCGTGTCATCTTCTTCTAACGATTATTGGCAGATGGCAAACCAGTTTAAAAGTAAAATACCGCCACCTACTGAGCTGGAGTGTGGAGATGCTGTTGCTACTTATTTGCAAAGTTTACGTGTCCTGGGAAGAGGTTTCTGTATGGCTGATTTCACCTATAGCGCTTAGTTTTCTGTTTAGCGCAAGCTCTTATCACTCTCTCTCATATGCAGTGCAGAGTGCATGCATGACAGAGCTTAAAGGGATAGTTCACTTTGAAATTAAATTTGGATCTATCAGCTTACCCCAAGGGCATCCAAGATGTAGGTGTCTTTTTTTCTTCAGTAGATCCAATTTTGAGTTTTTGTAAACCGTTTAGTCTGTCAGTCATATAATGGCAGGTATAGGTCACTGTCTCTATAAGAGAAAGAACATGCACAGAGAAATCCAAATTAAACAATTCCCCATCTAACTACACATTGATGGCCTAAGACACGAAACGAGCGGTTTGTTGAGAAAACGAACAGTATTTATATCGTGTTTTACCTCTTGTACACAACCATGTCCAAGTGATCTGAGTGCGCACACACATCCGGTGTGTGACGTGTGTGTGCGCGCGCTCTGGCTCACGCTTGACGGAGGGCGTGTCTGAAGCGTGGTGCTGACGCAACTTCGTGGTATTTTCTTGTTGGAAGACCGCACTTCATCGCTCGTGTCGTGTCTGAACTGTCTACTCTAGGATAATGATGACTTCTTTTAAGCAGACCCGCTTGCTGTCATCATTGTATTTCTATACGAGCGCTCCATGTATCCGTTTCATTCATCTGTAACTAGCCAAACACACAGCCGCAACTCCACCCTCCTCACCCTGCGTCACTTCCACCTAACCATGTAAAAAATAACAGATCCAGGAACAGTTTATTGAGACATGACACCGGCGAGGAAAAAAAAAGGATCTTACTATGACGAAGGATTAGTCCATGAATAAAATTTGTGCCATTCCGAAATTAAAGAGCCATCATTTTGTACCAAAAGAATATACATAACCGTATATAATAATATGTTTGGCAATTACTTTAAAAAAAGAATTAGTAAGTTCTAGTTACTCCACAATGTAATGAGTTAGAACGGTACACATATAAAAGTAACTAATTACCAGGGAAAGTAACTATTCGTTCTTTTTTTAAAAAAAATTCAATTCAATACTTGAGCCCCAATTTAAAGTTAAATGAAATGAAATGAACCTAATGAATTATTTTTTATAAAACATTGATATTAATCGCCATTTATACTGACACTTAGACGTTATAACATTAAATTGATTTATGAAGTTTAGCATTAATGATGACTTTGTAATTAGAATAACCAATTAATTCATATTTTCATTCTAACTTAGGACTGTGTTAAATTTTTTGTCATTTAGTTTTCTATAAAAAAAGGGGGAATTGATAAGTAACAAAACTACACAATTATACCAAATAAAATATAAAATGATAATGATTAATTGTGGGTTCATAATATTAATATGTTATATGGTTTGCTGAAAATTTGGAATCAAAAAGGATATAATGGTGACGTTTGTCCCAATTGGCCCTTCAATTTTACCCCTAATTGGAGTTTAGGTAGTTGGGGAGGGGTTTGTTAGGGTGGGGTTAGGATTAGGCATCTTGCATTTCAACGAAGGGGAATAATTTGGCAGGGCAAAAGGGCACCCTGTCATAGTTCTTTCCTTGTTCCGCCATGCAAAACCGGCATTTTAAAATAAAAATACAACAAAGAAATGTTTACATTATGCCAATTCTGCATGTTATGAAAGTTTGTTGTATTTTTTGAGGGGGAAGTGGGGTGTGGTTCACACTGAGTTTGGCCAAAAAGCTACATGGCATCCATTCAGATGGACTGAAAAATAAAAATATAAATATAATGATTTATAAGCGCATTTTTTGTATAAGGTAGGCGTTGTATGGGGGTCGTATTGTTTGATTATGTTACTGAAAAATAAGCGTATAACCCTTTATTTATAACGTTATTCCCTCACTGTATATATAGACTGTTTACCTTGTTGGGTAAATAACAAATAAGACTGTCTCTATAATAAAGAAACATCTAGTTCTTACAAATACAGACAGCCATGAGTCTCTGCAAATGTCGTTTTTATTCTATTCGTGTTTGTTTTATTTTCATGTTGGTTACAGTCCACTTGAACTTTGCATGTTCTAGCCATGAATTAAGACGCGTTTTCAGTAGACAAACGTTTCATTTGACGTTCAGGTTTTTTTTGCTAAGGCATAATAATAAAAGATCATTTAAAACTGTTTAAAGTACTAATTGATAGATATAATAAACCACTGGAATATAACAAACGATGAGTTTTTTTTTTTTTTTGCTTGACAAACATCTTTACGTTACTGTGACATCCGACATCAACAAAACATTAATGTGTAGTTAACACTGAGCCAAAGCAATACATTATAATATTGACCTTTTTCTTCTTCATTTTCTCCACGTGTGTACTCGTCAACACCTCCGGCATGACCGCAGCCATTTTTGTTTGAAAGGACCGTGTCATCTTCTTCTAACGATTATATGTGACAGATGGCAAACCAGTTTAAACCGTAAAATACCGCCACCTACTGAGCTGGAGTGTGGAGTATGGAAGCATATGTGTAGCAAAATTCAATTTGCAATGTAAAATGCAAAATGGCAATGCAATATATAAAATGGCAATGTAATGTCTGTATTTAAATTTACATTTTCCCATACATATGTGCAACATTTAGTGCAAAATGAAAATGAAAATTCAATTATATACTTTAAGTTTGCCATTTTCTACACTAGTTTAATATTGCATATTAAAAACATATTTTAAAGCTTTATAAGTTGCACCAAATGAAAATGAAAATGTATTACCCAAATTGATTAGATATGTTTAAAATGTCCAAGCAAAAACTGTAGCAAAATATCATTTAAATGCTGTTTTTCCTAGAATGTATTTAGACTTGGGGGTAGGACACTTGGTTGCATTTTCATCGTGAGACCGCGGGATATTGTAGCAAAATTCAATGAGAGTCTTCAAAATGCATTCTGAGCCAATGAGTGCAGCAAAAGGGTAGCAAAACGTGTTTGATTTTAAATGTCTTTTCATTTTTCTCAAATGCATTTGATCACTTACATATATGACGTTTCATATTGCATTTTCATTAAATGCCCCGCGATGAATATAGTTTAGAGTCATGTGGATTTGAAAATGTCATTCCGAGCGGAGCACTGCCCCCGAGCTGTCAATCATCACATCAAGGCGGGACTCGGCAACGGGACGCACAAGTAGGTCAATATTCATCATTAACCAAACGCTTTTCAGCCTGGCTGAACATCCCTGCCCGTTTACGCTCGGATTGATGCACATAAGCAAACAGACAGTGCTATTCTACACTTATACTAGCTACCTTATATTTTATTGACTCTTTTATTTAATCCGTAAAATAGCTTGCCGTGTTCGGTGGCACGCTGAACAGGGACGTGCAGAGAGTTCCTCAGTGCAGTAGGGGCTCAAATGTAAAAAAAAAAGGGTAATGTCAGTATAAGAAATAAACAATAAATATATGTATATAGGTAACTAATCGCTTCAAAAGTCGGAAAATTCCTGTTTATTTTTACATATGGCTATCTGTCAATCTGAGGCGTTGCTATGGGTTGCGTACGCTTTGCTTGACTGACTGATATTCAGTCTGTTCAGAAACCATAGGCTCTCAAGCCATAGCCTAATAGCCTATAGTTCTTTCCAGGGGCGCGGGAACAGGGGGTGCTGAGGGTGCTGCAGCACCCCCTGTTTTTTCTGTGGGCAACTGTAAACTGTTGTGAATAAAAAAAAATAGGCTATATATATATATATTATTTACTGAATATTTATTAAAAACCCTTAAAATCAATTCTTTGATTTTGTATGTGTGAGTGACTGTTTTTTTTTTTGACAAAATTAAAAATTAAAGACTCACTGTGTTATAGGATCATTCAATGCTTTGTATATGGGTTTGTGCGCTTGTGTGTGTGTGTGTGTCTGTGTGTGTGAGTGAGTGAGTGTTTGCCACATTGAGAATGTTGAATGGACTCACCCCTTCATTTATGTATGATCTGCATTGTGTTGGATTTATTGATTTTTATTGGACAATTAAAAAAATTGCTCTGAATTTTAGTATTTCCCATTCATTTCCTATGGGTGCCCATTTTTGTCCACAAAGGACAATTTTTTTATTTTTTTCAACCACTTAACTTTGTTCGAATTATTTTTTTTGTGTGTGTGTTCAGGTGGCACATTTAGGAAAAATAGCCAAGTCTCATACCGCTCAGATTAAGGAAACTATTTAAAAATAAAAATAAAGATTTTGCCCAAATTTGTCCCGAAGGATGCTTGAGGGTTAAATCACTGAGCCATTTGTGTTGTTCACTGAATTCAAGCGCTTCACACTGGATCTCACAGCGCTGCTTAGTGCTGCGCCACAAATTTTTTATTTTATTTATTATATTAAAAAAACCTTGCGTACTGCATTAGGCTAACTGTAACTCACGGCACTTACATATTATTGCTGTCCTAATTATTTTGATCGCTTCTATGTTCTATGTTCATTTGTAAGTCACTTTGGATAAAAATGTCTACTAAATGACTAAATGTAAATGTAAATAACCATGTATTGGACCGAAATTCCAGAATCGTCAGCAAGCTATATCTAGTGTGGTGAATGTTTATGGTTATCTGTCAAGGATCACTCAGAGGAAATATAGAAGATCCAAGTGCAGTTTTAATATCCCAAAAAACAAAGATACAAAATCAAAGCAACAGGCAGAAATCAAAAGACGAAAGTAATCCAACACAGGGGTAACAGAAAACAATACTGAAGAACATGGTACAGTGCCTTGCGAAAGTATTCATTACATGTTAAACTGCTTTAAATGACTTTTTTTCCCACATCAATCTACACTCCATACACCATAATGGTAAAGCAAAAAACAGGTTTTTAACATCTTTGCAAATGTATTAAAAATAAAAAACTTAAATGATTCCATTGCATAAGTACCCCTATCTTTATCTGGGACAGTTGCAATTTAGCTCAGGACATTCATATTGCTTGTAGATGTTACAGTGGGAAAAAAAAAGTTATTTTGTAGTCCCTCTTTGTCTATAATTTTAATGGTAGGCTTATTTGAACAGTGAGAGACAGAATAACAACAAAAAATCCAGAAAAACGCATTTCAAAAAAGTTATAAATTGATTTGCATTTTAATGAGTGAAATAAGTATTTGATCCTCTACCAATCAGCAAGATTTCTGGCTCCCAGGTGTCTTTTATACAGGTAAAGAGCTGATATTAGGAACACTCTCTTAAAGGGACTGCTCCTAATCTCAGCTTTGTTACCTGTATAAAAGACACCTGTCCACAGAAGCAATCAATCAATCAATCAGATTCCAAACTCTCCACCATGGCCAAGACCAAAGAGCTGTCCAAGGATGTCAGGGACTCAGGGGCATGTCTAGAGGGGGGCACGGGTGGCACCGGCCCCCTCACAAATATGCTCGGCCCACCCCATTGTGCCCCCGCCTAACAGCGCAGACTGATCAGAGTATAACAGCTATGGTGAGAAGGTCCGGGAGCAGTTCGGGTGCGATTTAAAATCTCACGCAAATGCCGCTGATGTCATACACAAAATAACTGTCAAGCGTAGCGCTCGCTCTGAAGGCTCCATGAACACAGATCTCACTGTCGTGGTTCGCTGACAATGATTTCCCGTATACGATGCCATTGGTTAGAGTGCTGTCAATTTCACAATGCTCAGAACTACACAGGAGGATGCTTGTCAATTGCACAGCTCAAACATAGCGGATGGGCGATACCTCTTATTTTATTTTCGATCCAAGAAAACCGATATTGGTCAAGCACCACTATCGTCGATGATTAGGACTGCAACGATCCTGCAGTCGACGATCGATTAATTGTCCCCCTGATCAAGAGACGCACATCGATACACAAGCTAGGGTCGATGGCTGCAGATTAAGCACTTGCACTTCTTGGGGTGCGTTGCGGCTCGTCCGCAAAACACCTGCAAACGGCTGTCCACAAGTGACGGTGAAGGGGCTTGCAGTCTTACAAGAAAATAATTATTTTTAATATGATACATTTAACTTTATTATTATATTATTAAAAGAGATCTCTCAACATTTTACACAAGTAGCCAGGTTGTATTGAAATGTAGTAATAAGTCATGTTCAATCATAATTTCCCTAGATAATTACTTGCATATCGCACTTGGCTTTGACAGGGCTGCGCCACGCGATGCAGGACAGTCTATTCATTCATACAACTTGCTATAATCTCGTTGCCTATGGACGATCATTAATGCTGTGGCAGCTGTAACATGATACACTTAATTTGTTCCCTAAGATACAGGGGGTTCCTGCAAACTTTTCCATTCCACGACCCACCTAGGACAAGTATAATGCTATTTCAAGACCCACCAAAATCACTTAGAGATCACAAAAACTATTGACATGTACTATAAGCTTAAGCTCATAATTAAAAGCATAATACTGGCAGTAGATTAAGTATTTAAGAAACACATAACCATGATCTTATTTTATAGGCTTACGTACCACTGTTATAACATTCACTACTAATATTTACGTTTTCATTTCTTAATTTACAGACTGTTATATGAGTCTAGAAATATGTCCATAAAACCTGGATAACGCACTAACTCCAGTGCGGCTATGAACTGTGAATACCGCTGACGAGTGCTATAAAAAAAGTGCCCTCACAACAGGCTTATTTTAGCAAAGCATAAGAAGCGAAGCAGAATTCTCAAACAGTTTAGAGATTAAAAATAATTTTGAAATAATTGTAAAAATAATAAACAGTGATGCGTCTCATTTTAAATAAACACTAAAAACCGAGAAGACAAATTAACTAAAGCCAGAAATTTCACTTTTGCAATGGTTAAATAAATGTCTCAGCTATATCTTCAAAATATTTTTTTTACATTGTCTTTGTCTCTATATAGTGATGATATGGCAAGGAAATAATAGGACATTTTGTAAATTCTGTTATGCTAGCATGTGGAAATGTTTGTATAGTGTTACGAATTAACCCCGCATTAATGTTCCCCGCTCAACCGTATATGTGACATGCTCTTTTTACGGACAGTTTATGGATTAAATGCATATGAAGGAATGAAAACTTAACAAACTCTTTACATCTCTCAGAATTTAGATACATGTGCAGAGTTCAAACAGACGATAGAAATTAATGAACAGCCTACCTGATACAGTTTTCGCAACATTTGAATTTTCCGGTGTATGCAAGTCTCATGCAGAACACAGCGCAGTGAAGTGAGAGAGTTTCTTCTCATTAATAATGCTGGACCGACGCATTTTAATAATGAACCGTCGCTCTGAGACCCTCTGTTATTACAACTCGTGCGCGTCCGCGCTTCAAAACTCGCAACGCATGTTTTAAATCCCGGCCTTTGTGATTCGAAAATCGCACTGAGCAATATCACAATTACGTAATTAATCTTTGTATATCGTCCAGCCCTAGGAACTGTGTGTGTCAGTTGTGCATGCTGTGTGTGTGTGTGTCATTTAGCTGTCGCCAAGTGGCTTTGTGCGACCCACAGTTTGAAAACCCCTGTCCTAGAAAACCCATGATTTAACTTAAATGCGGGAACAATTTAAGTCATAGTAACGAATTCTTAATTCATGGCCACGAAATCTTTCATTCCCCCCCCCACACGTTTACCACAGTAAGAGATGCGAAAACAGTGCTTAAAAGTGAACAATAAAATAAACCTGCGAATCTAGAGGGTGAGACAGTGAGGATTTGGGAAAAGAAACAATAAATAATATTAAATTCGTGACCATCCGGAAAAACAGAACACAAAGCCGCATATGACTTGATTTAAATGCATGCGCACGGCATGAATCAAAAAGCATGGTCACGATGTAACATTTGCCTGCTAACCAATTATTTCTCTTATTAACACAGCTTTGTACCTCACTTGTATACTCACATTAAAATGTTTCAGATGGGTAACAGTGTGTTTGTAGCAACGCCGGTGGTTCTGGAAGCGGATCACTGACCGCACGTCACAGCCCCACGCGCCGTACTTGCGTTTGGGATATTTTATTTTAAATCCCGATAATGTCAATTGCAAACATTGCTATGATGTTTTTTTTTTTTTTTTTAAAAAACGAGCACCATGAAACCATTTAAAAAGGCGCATTCAGCGGTCTCCCTGACAGGATATGAAACAACACACAAAGATAATGATCCCGTGCGTAACTACAGCGCGCTCTCTTCCTTTTATCAAATGATCATAAACACATCCATTCATTTGACCATCCTGCCACTAGCCTTTTATTTAGACTAAAAACCCTTTTCATTCGGGTGAGGAAGCTGGAGTTTTGAGTGGCATTTGCACATCCTGTCATGCCGGTGACTATGCCACTGCAATAGAGGCATTTTGCAGTAGTTATGGTTAACGATTAATCGATTAATTGATCGTTAATTTAAACGACGATCGATTATGGAAATTATTGAAAATTGACATCCCTAGTCGATATCGATACCGATATCGATACCTGTACTAAAATGATCTTTTAAATTATTAAATATATAATATATAAGAATATAATCAGTAATTATACTCAATATTAGATTTTAAAGCCATGTTTTTTTTAAAACATTTCACAGGCCTTTTTTTGTTTACACTGTCAGAAATAAAATACTAAAATTGTATTTTAGCCCTTTACTGTGCAGTAACCTCAAAGGTGCACCTATACCCCTAAAAGGGAGCATATTAGTACCATACAAGTATGCATGCTTTAAGGGTATAGATAAGTTACAAAGGTGCACCTTTGAGGCTACCTCATGAAAAATAAACATGGTGTTACATACAGTAAGTACTAAAATGTATTATTATCATAAGCGCCATAATGGTACATTTGTGGTTACAGTTTTACTACAAATACTGTGGTAAACTGTGGTTACTGTAATAAAACCATGGTTATTTTTTTAAAAAGGCTGTCAGAATGCTGTACTCATAAAGGTGAAACTTTAGCATATTTTTGTTCTGACAGATTTATTAACAGCAATTACAGAACACAACAGAAACCATTTGAACTTTTAACAACAGTTTAAATTTACTTACACAATTACCTATTTAAAATAAATATTAGGCTACATGTACACAAAAGTTTGGGGTTAGTAAGATTTTGTAATGTTTTTTAAATAAGTCTCATGCTCACCAAGGCTGCACTTATTTGAACAAAAATACAGAAAAACAGCAATATTGTGAAATTAATTTTCTATTTTAATGTAGGCCTCTGATAATGTATCTGTGATCAAAGCTGAATTTTCAGCATCATTATTCCAGTCTTCAGTGTCACATAATCCTTCAGAAATAAATCTAATATCATTTGCTGCTCAGGAAACATATGATTATTATTGCTGCTTCATATTTGTGTAGAAATCGTGATGCATTTTTCAGAATTAATTTTAGATATAGTAATAATGATATGTAATGTAATGTAATAATGTGGCAATGGTTTTTTATGATCTACTTATGCTTCTGATGCTTTTGGGAAACGCAGCTCTATTTGAACTGTGACTGAGCCACGCGTCCGCAGCGAACGCTGTCTGTGATTGATTGATTGGTCTTTCAGCATTTGCGTGTGTTCCGATGAGCAGGAGAAATAGCTCTATCCAACACAATTGTTCACTAATATAGTCTATTTTTCCATTTAGAAGCTTATTTTATGCACCGAGTTTCTTAATAAATAAAATTAGTGGTTACAAAAAAATGTACTTTAGAATCGATATTTTTATGTGAGGATCGATCCTTTCGATACAACATCAGTATCGAAAGTATCGATACTTTAGGATCGATCCGCCCATCCCTACTCAAACAGTAGAAGCGCGATTTTACAGGCTGCAGACCACGTCTCTGTTCATTGTAAGTATTAAATTATAATTATAGGCCTATATATATAAGCTCTTTAGAGTTTGTACTTATTTGTGTTGCCGCGATGAACCTGTCCTGCACCGCTTACAATAGAAATCGTTATGTTACGTTTCTTCCTGTTGTTTCAAAGATTAAAGGCAATATCACTTTCCCAAATAGTCTGCAGTAAAGTGGTAAACACTAAAATGTGGGGTTTTAATAATGTTAGCGTTTTGACACCAGGACACTTGGGATTTTAAGATGTAGAATAGTAAACACCTGTTTGTATTGAATAAATAAAAGTTTTTGCGTGGTAGTCTTTTTTATTTTCATTTGCAATGTCCAAGAACAGCTTCACATTTAAATGATTTTGTCTTTAATCAGATGAGAATATGGCTATTAAATATACTATTTGTGTAATATTGATGATTAAGTTAGAGTTTTTTTGTTGTTGTTTTTTTAGACAGAATTCTGTGTAAAAAATGAAAAGGGGACAACAGCAGCAATACATTCAAGGTTTCTTCGAGAAGAAACCATGTCAAAGACAGGTAGATACAGTGCAGTGCAGGTCAGAGCCAATCCACCCGGCAGGGCCAAGTTGGCCAGCAATTTAGCAGATCAGAAAGGGCCAGCGAGGACTACACCAGCAGCCATCTATCTGCAGCAATGGGTGAATATCAGAACATTAATTTTTTTTACAAAAATTTCACTAGACACAAACACACACACACAGACACACACACACACACACACACACACACACACACACACACACACACACACACCGTCTGTTTGGACAATCAAAGTTGAGAACAAGTATTGTCTGATCAGTGGTTTTTATTTATAAAAAGAGAGATGAGTTGTCCAGGTACTTGTGCAGTGCCATTTTTATGTGACTTTTACATGACTTTTCCTATGGGCCCCCCCTGGCTGGTTCTTGGTCCCCCCTGTGCCACCCCATTAAAAAAATTCTAGAATCGCCCCTGGTCAGGGACAAGATTGTAGACCTACACAAGGCTGGAATGGGCTACAAGACCATCGCCAAGCAGCTTGGTGAGAAGGTGACAACAGTCGGTGCGATTATTCGCAAATGTAAGAAACACAAAATAACTGTCAATCTCCCTCGGACTGGGGCTCCATGCAAGATCTCACCTCGTGGTGTTTCAATGATCATGAGAACGGTGAGGAATCAGCCCAGAACTACACAGGAGGATCTTGTCAATGATCTCAAGGCGGCTGGGACCATAGTCACCAAGAAAACAATTGGTAACACACTACGCCATGAAGGACTGAAATCCTGCAGTGCCCGCAAGGTCCCCCTGCTCAAGAAAGCACATGTACACAATAGGGTCTGGCTGCAGACATGCACTTGCACTCTCAGACTTGCACTCTTGGACATCTGCACTTCCACAAGTGACGTCACTTGCAGTCTTTTTTTATTTTTAATTTAATTTAATTTATTATTATTTTTTTTTAATTGAATCTCTCAACATTTTACACAAGTAGCCAGGTGTTAGAGAATGGCCCGTATCCTGCATGGGGCAGCCGTGGCCTAATGGTTAGAGAGTTGGACTTGTAACCCAAAGGTTGCAGGTTCGATTCCCAGGTCCGGCAGGGATTGTCGGTGGGGGGAGTGAATAACAAGTGCTCTCTCCACCTTCAATACCACGACTGAGGTGAGACCCTTGAGCAAGGCACCGATCCCCCAACTGCTCCCCGGGCGCCGCAACATGGCTGCCCACTGCTCCGGGTGTGTGTTCACCGCTGTGAGTGTGCACTTGGATGGGTTAAATGCAGAGGACAAATTCCGAGTATGGGTCACCATACTTGGCCACACACCACTTCCCATTCCCATTCCCATTCCCATCCTCCATCACTGATCGCCTTCACCTGCACCTGTTTAATCATCATGTACACCTGCTCCTCATCACAGCTCATCACGCCTGCTCTACTTAAGCTCACTCCTCACTCCAGTCATCGTCTGATCTTGAAGTCACATAGCTGCCAACACATTGAATCTTGAGGATACTATACGGACCTTCACTCTACAAGCGGACTGCTAGCTGAGTATACTTTCCTGCATTACTTACCTGATGATACTTACCCTCTGTCTTCCCTCTCACCACCAGTTACCTGTTCATCTGTGGACTCTAGAGACTCGCAGGCTCTCCAGGATTCCTATCCGCCACAAACCTGCCAAGAGACAGAGACAGTCAGAATCCCAGTGCACTATCTACCATACATCTAAGAAAGCAACTTACCTCACTCAAGGACTCTCACCACTGTTGTATCACCAAATCCTGTAATAAACTCAATCTCTTTTACACTTACCTTTGTGTCTGGCAGTTCCGTAACACCAGGTGGTGATGACAAGAAAAAATAAACAAAATTACGAAGTCACTTGCAATCGCTACTTGCACTCTTCACCACCTGCGACGTCACTTGCAATCCACGCAAATCGTGCGTGTTGCCAATGGAGACAAGATGCTGTGGAGGTTAAACGAATAAAACTAATTTAATATCATAACATACAGGGTCCTGCAAGTCATCTGTAGGAGAAAAAGACAAGACCCACAAATCCGTGGCCACAGAACAGCAGAATATGAACGCAAGCTCTCATTAAGCGCTTTTAAACCTCCGTAGAAAATCAGAAACACTTAACATGACTTATTAATGTGTTACGATAATGTTATTAAAAGTTCAAATTCAATATACAGTTTATTAATATAATGTATATTTATATAGTGTTTTTCTCCCATACCACAAAACGTGGCATAATGTGACATAATGGACTGAGATTATAAAGACCATCTCAATGCTCCTCTTCATTATTAAAACATAATTAATATGTACAGATAAGCAGGTGAGCCCAGAATAAACGCAACGCGCAAAAGTTTCGCATTTGCCCATTTTGAATAAAATGTCTACAGCCCTTTTGTATCATTGTCTTTGTCCATTAAGCTACATTACGTGTTTTATTTATAATGTTTTTTTACTGGACGAAAATAATGTGAAAACTCTTAATGTGCAACTTGTGCAGCTCGTTGTGTTCATGGCCATATGCTTGCCTTGTAGTACATTAAATTAATAAACTATATATCAAATTTGATCTTTTAATAGCACTACGCATTAAGCAATGCTAAGTGTTTCTGATTTTCTACAGAGGTTTAAAAGCGCTTAATGAGAGCTTGCGTTCATATTCTGCTGTTCTGTGGCCACGGATTTGTGGGTCTTGTCTTTTTCTCCTACAGATAACTTGCAGGACCCTGTATGTTATGATATTAAATTAGTTTTATTCGTTTAACCTCCACAGCATCTTGTCTTCATTGGCAACATGCGCTTACAATAGAAATCGTTATGTTACGTTTCTTCCTGTTGTTTCAAAGATTAAAGGCAATATCACTTTCCCAAATAGTCTGCAGTAAAGTGGTAAACACTAAAATGTGGGGTTTTAATAATGTTAGCGTTTTGACACCAGGACACTTGGGATTTTAAGATGTAGAATAGTAAACACCTGTTTGTATTGAATAAATAAAAGTTTTTGCGTGGTAGTCTTTTTTATTTTCATTTGCAATGTCCAAGAACAGCTTCACATTTAAATGATTTTGTCTTTAATCAGATGAGAATATGGCTATTAAATATACTATTTGTGTAATATTGATGATTAAGTTAGAGTTTTTTTGTTGTTGTTTTTTTAGACAGAATTCTGTGTAAAAAATGAAAAGGGGACAACAGCAGCAATACATTCAAGGTTTCTTCGAGAAGAAACCATGTCAAAGACAGGTAGATACAGTGCAGTGCAGGTCAGAGCCAATCCACCCGGCAGGGCCAAGTTGGCCAGCAATTTAGCAGATCAGAAAGGGCCAGCGAGGACTACACCAGCAGCCATCTATCTGCAGCAATGGGTGAATATCAGAACATTAATTTTTTTTACAAAAATTTCACTAGACACAAACACACACACACAGACACACACACACACACACACACACACACACACACACACACACACACACACACCGTCTGTTTGGACAATCAAAGTTGAGAACAAGTATTGTCTGATCAGTGGTTTTTATTTATAAAAAGAGAGATGAGTTGTCCAGGTACTTGTGCAGTGCCATTTTTATGTGACTTTTACATGACTTTTCCTATGGGCCCCCCCTGGCTGGTTCTTGGTCCCCCCTGTGCCACCCCATTAAAAAAATTCTAGAATCGCCCCTGGTCAGGGACAAGATTGTAGACCTACACAAGGCTGGAATGGGCTACAAGACCATCGCCAAGCAGCTTGGTGAGAAGGTGACAACAGTCGGTGCGATTATTCGCAAATGTAAGAAACACAAAATAACTGTCAATCTCCCTCGGACTGGGGCTCCATGCAAGATCTCACCTCGTGGTGTTTCAATGATCATGAGAACGGTGAGGAATCAGCCCAGAACTACACAGGAGGATCTTGTCAATGATCTCAAGGCGGCTGGGACCATAGTCACCAAGAAAACAATTGGTAACACACTACGCCATGAAGGACTGAAATCCTGCAGTGCCCGCAAGGTCCCCCTGCTCAAGAAAGCACATGTACACAATAGGGTCTGGCTGCAGACATGCACTTGCACTCTCAGACTTGCACTCTTGGACATCTGCACTTCCACAAGTGACGTCACTTGCAGTCTTTTTTTATTTTTAATTTAATTTAATTTATTATTATTTTTTTTTAATTGAATCTCTCAACATTTTACACAAGTAGCCAGGTGTTAGAGAATGGCCCGTATCCTGCATGGGGCAGCCGTGGCCTAATGGTTAGAGAGTTGGACTTGTAACCCAAAGGTTGCAGGTTCGATTCCCAGGTCCGGCAGGGATTGTCGGTGGGGGGAGTGAATAACAAGTGCTCTCTCCACCTTCAATACCACGACTGAGGTGAGACCCTTGAGCAAGGCACCGATCCCCCAACTGCTCCCCGGGCGCCGCAACATGGCTGCCCACTGCTCCGGGTGTGTGTTCACCGCTGTGAGTGTGCACTTGGATGGGTTAAATGCAGAGGACAAATTCCGAGTATGGGTCACCATACTTGGCCACACACCACTTCCCATTCCCATTCCCATTCCCATCCTCCATCACTGATCGCCTTCACCTGCACCTGTTTAATCATCATGTACACCTGCTCCTCATCACAGCTCATCACGCCTGCTCTACTTAAGCTCACTCCTCACTCCAGTCATCGTCTGATCTTGAAGTCACATAGCTGCCAACACATTGAATCTTGAGGATACTATACGGACCTTCACTCTACAAGCGGACTGCTAGCTGAGTATACTTTCCTGCATTACTTACCTGATGATACTTACCCTCTGTCTTCCCTCTCACCACCAGTTACCTGTTCATCTGTGGACTCTAGAGACTCGCAGGCTCTCCAGGATTCCTATCCGCCACAAACCTGCCAAGAGACAGAGACAGTCAGAATCCCAGTGCACTATCTACCATACATCTAAGAAAGCAACTTACCTCACTCAAGGACTCTCACCACTGTTGTATCACCAAATCCTGTAATAAACTCAATCTCTTTTACACTTACCTTTGTGTCTGGCAGTTCCGTAACACCAGGTGGTGATGACAAGAAAAAATAAACAAAATTACGAAGTCACTTGCAATCGCTACTTGCACTCTTCACCACCTGCGACGTCACTTGCAATCCACGCAAATCGTGCGTGTTGCCAATGGAGACAAGATGCTGTGGAGGTTAAACGAATAAAACTAATTTAATATCATAACATACAGGGTCCTGCAAGTCATCTGTAGGAGAAAAAGACAAGACCCACAAATCCGTGGCCACAGAACAGCAGAATATGAACGCAAGCTCTCATTAAGCGCTTTTAAACCTCCGTAGAAAATCAGAAACACTTAACATGACTTATTAATGTGTTACGATAATGTTATTAAAAGTTCAAATTCAATATACAGTTTATTAATATAATGTATATTTATATAGTGTTTTTCTCCCATACCACAAAACGTGGCATAATGTGACATAATGGACTGAGATTATAAAGACCATCTCAATGCTCCTCTTCATTATTAAAACATAATTAATATGTACAGATAAGCAGGTGAGCCCAGAATAAACGCAACGCGCAAAAGTTTCGCATTTGCCCATTTTGAATAAAATGTCTACAGCCCTTTTGTATCATTGTCTTTGTCCATTAAGCTACATTACGTGTTTTATTTATAATGTTTTTTTACTGGACGAAAATAATGTGAAAACTCTTAATGTGCAACTTGTGCAGCTCGTTGTGTTCATGGCCATATGCTTGCCTTGTAGTACATTAAATTAATAAACTATATATCAAATTTGATCTTTTAATAGCACTACGCATTAAGCAATGCTAAGTGTTTCTGATTTTCTACAGAGGTTTAAAAGCGCTTAATGAGAGCTTGCGTTCATATTCTGCTGTTCTGTGGCCACGGATTTGTGGGTCTTGTCTTTTTCTCCTACAGATAACTTGCAGGACCCTGTATGTTATGATATTAAATTAGTTTTATTCGTTTAACCTCCACAGCATCTTGTCTTCATTGGCAACATGCACGATTTGCGTGGATTGCAAGTGACGTCGCAGGTGGCGAAGAGTGCAAGTAGCGATTGCAAGTGACTTCGTAATTTAGTTTCTTTTTTCTTGTCTTCACCACCTGGCTACTTGTGTAAAATGTTGAGAGATTCAATTTAAAAATACTTAATAAATAAAATTAAATTAAAAAGACTGCAAGTGACGTCACTTGCGGAAGTGCAGATGTCTGAGAGTGCAAGTGCATGTTTGCAGCCAGACCCTTCTCCATGTACAGGCCCATCTGAAGTTTGCCAATGATTCAGAGGAGAACTGGGTGAAAGTGTTGTGGTCAGATGAGACCAAAATCGAGCTCTTTGGCATCAACTCAACTCGCCGTGTTTGGAGGAGGAGGAATGCTGCCTATGGCCCCAAGAACACCATCCCCACCATCAAACGTGGCGGTGGAAACATTATGCTTTGGGGGTGTTTTTCTGCTAAGGGGACAGGACAACTGCACCGCATCAAAGGGACGATGGACGGGGCCATGTACCATCAGGGCCAGGGCATTGGAGCCAGCCAGGGCATTGAAAATGGGTCGTGGATGGGTATTCCAGCATGACAATGACCCAAAACACACGGCCAAGGCAACAAAGGAGTGGCTCAAGAAGCAGCACATTAAGGTCCTGGTCATGGCCTAGCCAGTCTCCAGACCTTAATCCCATAGAATATCTGTGGAGGGAGCAGAAGGTTCGAGTTGCCAAACGTCAGCCTCGAAACCTTAAAGGTGCTGTATGTAAGTTATTGACTCTACTAAAGCATAAAAATACCATAATATGTTTGCAGATATTTAAGAAACTTGCTAAATTAACATACTTGTTTATCTGAAAAACAATGCTACAGTCAGTTATTCTCCTTTGAAAATGTGTGTTCCGTGTCAGAATGTCGGTCTCTGTTTTGGTCTGTGTAACCCGCCCACTGCCAGTTTACCCAATTGTATTTCGGCACCCCGGTTTGCCAGTTGGCGGAAAACACAGCGTATTTCATTTCATTCATCATCATGTGTGCTCGTTCCTGTTGGTGTCGTCAATCTAGCAACCTGCGTGTGCGTAAAGTCTGAGGAGGAGGGACCGGGTGAAAAAAAACCTCTCCAATATTTTGAATTTGGACGTCAATACCTAGTTCAATCACAGCACCTTAATGACTTGGAGAGGATCTGCAAAGAGGAGTGGGACAAAATCCCTCCTGAGATGTGTGCAAACCTGGTGGCCAACTACAAGAAATGTCTGACCTCTGTGATTGCCAACAAGGGTTTTGCCACCAAGTACTAAGTCATGTTTTGCGAAGGGGTCAAATACTTATTTGACTCATTAAAATGTAAATCAATTTATAACTTTTTTGAAATTAATTTTTTCAGGATTTTTTTTTTTTGTTATTCTGTCTCTCACTGTTAAAATAAACCTACCATTAAAATTATAGACTGATAATTTCTTTGTCAGTGGGCAAATGTACAAAATCAGCAGGGGATCAAATAATTTTTCCCCCACTGTACTACACTTTGAGTGAAGTTAACCTGTGGCAAATTCCATTGAATGGGTATGATCTGGAAAGGCACACGTCTTAATGAAAGGTCTAACAGCTGATTATGCATATCAGAGCAAAAACCAAGCCCTGAGGTCAAAAGACCTGCCTTTAGAGCTCAGAAACAGGTTTGCGTCAAGCCACACATCTGGGGAAGTTCAGAAAAACATTCTGCTTCATTGAAGGTTCACAGAAGCATGTAGTCTCTGTTACCTTTAATGGAAGAAGTTTGAAACAAACAGGACTCTTCCTAGAGCTGGCTTCATGGCCAAACTGAGCAATTGATTGAGAAGGGCTTTGGTTAGTGTGGTGACCAAGAATCTGACGGTCACTCTAGTTGAGCTCCATGATCATATGTGGACAAACATCACTGCAACACTCCACCGATCTGGGCTTTATGGCGGTGTGGCCAAACTCAATCCTCTCTGAAAACACACTTGGAATTTGCAAAAAAGCACCTAAAGACTCACCTTAGACTGTGAGAAACAATATTCTCTGGTTTGATGAACCTCAATTCTAAGCATCATGTTTGAACTAAACAGCTCTGCTCATCACCTGCAGAGTACCATCCCAAAAGTAAAGTGTGCTGGTAGCAGCCTCATGCTGTGGGGCTGTTCTTCAGCGGCAGGGACTGAGGGACTCATCGGAGTAGAAGAAAAGTTCAATGCACCCAAATATTGAGATAGCCTTATTGAAAACCCAGTCCAGAGCATTCAGAACGTCAGACTGGGCAGAAGGTTTACCTTCCAACAGGACAATGAACCTAAACACACAACAAAAGTGGCTTATAGACAACTCTGTGACTGTTCTTGAACGGCCCAGCCACAACCTGGACTTGAACCCAATCGCATATCTCTGGAGAAACCTGAAAATGTGCATCTGCCCCATCTAACCTGACAGAGCTTGAGAGGTGAAGAGTTGAGGAGAAGAATGGCAGATAATTGCCAAATGCTGATGAGCAAAGCTTGTCGCATCAAACAAAAAAGACTTGAGGCTGTAAAGGTGCTTCAGCTAAATATTTAGTTAAGGGTATGGATACTTATGCAACGTACTTATTTAAGTTTTTTATGTTTAATACATTTACGAAGTTGTGACAATTCTGTTTTTGCTTTGTCAGTATGGTGTATGGAGTGTAGATTGATGTGGGAAAAAAGTAATTTAAAGCAGTTTAACATAAGGCAGCAACATAAAACATGAAAAAAATGAAGGGGTATGAAAACTTTCGCAAGGCACTGTATATATAGTGGAACTAATAAGACTAATAACACACAGCTGGAAACAATGAGAACTAATAATCAAAGCAAAGGGAGATGGGAAATGAAGTCCAAAACAAGCAAACTATGATCCAGAAGGAGTGCCCTCTGGTGGCTGTCATGGGAACTCCAGCAGATGGCTGTGACATGACCCCCACTTTGAGGAGTGGATTCCAGACGCTCCACCAAGAGTCAAGAAAGTCCAGGAGGGAGGTGGATCAGGGGGAGGGATGGTGGACCAGGCCCGTGTAGCGAAGAGGGCCTGGAGACAGAGGCAGACCAGGGTGCCAGAGTGGAACTGACAGGGCGGAAGGCCAAGGCGGGGCCAGCAGGGCGGGAGGCAGGATGAACCAGTGAGGCTCCGGCCAAACAGAGACCCCAGCGGATGGCCAGGGCGGGGCCAGAGGTACAGACCAGCGAGGCTCTGACCAAACAGGAAACCCGGCAGATGGCCAGGGTGGGGCTGGAGGAATGGACCAGTGAGGCTCTGGCCGAACAGGAACCCTGGCAGCCGACCAGGGCTGAAGACCACCTCAGCGGAGCTGACAAAGCAGATGAACCCCCTAGCGACTCAGCAGGACTGCTATGAAGAGCACAGAGAGGTTAGTAACAGCTTTGATGGCCGCAATAGGACAGGCAAACAGCTCAGCAATGGTCTCCTTGACAGTAACAGGGTAGGCAGACAGTTCAGGAATGGTCTCCTTGACCGTAACAAGGCACTGAATGAATTCAGAGGCAGTCTTTGTGATAATAGGCAGGGCTAAGAGTTCATGATTGGCTTCTAGGGCCGAGATTGGCTGAGACATGACAGGAGATTCACTGACGATCTTCATGACCTCGTCAGGATAGATGAAGAGTTCATAAGTGGACACCCCTGTCTTGAGAAGAGCTGAAGTGAACACCCCCGCCACCTCTGGAGGTTCTGCAGTGGATGCCGCCACATCGGGAGGAACTGGAGCGGGCTCAGGAGTGGGCTCAGGAGTGGACTCCTGGACTGGAGTGGGCTATGGATTGAACTCATAAACTTGAGTGGGCTCTGGAGCGGACTCGTAGACTGGAGCGAACTCTGGAATAAACTCGTAGATTTGAATGGGCTCGTGAGTGGACTCGTGGACTGGAGCAAACTCTGGAATGAACTCGTAGACTTGAGTGGGCTCTGGGATGAACTCATAGAGTTGAGTAGGCTCTGGAGTGGACTCAGAGAGCTCCCGGACTGGAGTAGGTTCTGGAGTGGACTCTGAGGGTTCCCGGACTGGAGTGGGCTCTGGAGTGGACTCTGAAGGCTTCCGGGCTGGAGCGGGTTCATGAGTGGACTCTGAGGGCTCCCGGACTAGAGCAGGTTCTGGAGTGGACTCTGAGGTCTTCCAGACTGGAGCAGGTTCATGAGTGGACTCTGAGGCGGCCCATGCACACACAGAACAGCCATGAGGTGAAAGGCAAAGACGGCCTTCTTGATCATGGCAGCAGCAGTGAAATCGGGCAACTCTGTAGTGACCTCTGAGAGTCGGGTCCTCCAGGACCACCGGACTTGAGACCACAGGAGTCGGGTCCTCCAGGACCACAAGGCTTGGGACCATCGGAGTCAGGTCCTCCAGGACCATCAGACTTGGGATCACAGGAGTCGGGTCCTTCAGGACCACCGTACTTGGGATCACTGGAGTCGGGTCCTCCAGGACCACTGGACTTGGGACCACAAGAGTCAGGTCCTCCAGGACCATCAGACTTGGGACCTCCGGAGTCAGGTCCTCCAGGACCACCAGACTTGGGACCACCAGAGTGGACTTTGCTGCCCTCCTCCTTCTCGACCTTCGTTTCGGCGTGGAAATCAATGGAGGGTACTGTACTTGACTTGATAAGGGAAGTGGGGATGGAATAGTCCCTGCAGGTAGACTCTGGTGGTTGTGTCTCACCTTCCTCCCATTGCAACAGGGGTTCATCCAGAGAGAGTTTGAAGATGTCCTTAATGTCCTCATCCTTACAATCCAGCCTCTCTGCCCTTATCCAAAACTTCTGGGTGAAGGCCCGCACCTCCACTCCCTGCTGGCAAAGTGCAGCCAGACTTTGGAGACAGACTTGTCTCTCAGGGAGCTGAAACCTGTTCTTCATGCTGCTGGATCAGTTGTGGCTTCAGTATTCTGTCACGGATCACTTGTAGAAGACATAGAAAATCCAAGTGCAGTTTTAATATCCCAAAAAACAAAGATCCAAAAACAGAGCAAGAGGCAGAAAACAAAAGACAAAAGTAATCCAACACAGGGGTAACAGAAAACAATACTGAAGCAAACAAGGGCTAACAGAACATATATAGGGGAACTAATAAGACTAAAAACACACAGCTGGAAATGATGACAACTTATAATCAAAACAAAGGGTGATGGGAAATGAAGTCCAAAACAAGCAAACTATGATCCAGAAGGAGTGCCCTCTGGTAGTTGTCATGGGCACTCCAGTAGATGGCTGTGAGTTATCAACCAATGGAATATTACATTTTATTCTTTCTAACAACAAATTACTTGAATGCATCAAGCTCGTAATCATGACTTCATAAATGGGAAATAGGAAGTTTCTGATAGCACGTGAAGGCAGCATAAGATGGTCAGGTTGTATCTCTCAGAAAATTCCCAGTTCACAAGTTGTAATTACGAGTTCTACAAAGATGTGAAAGCTTTTTACAAGTTGGTATCCTCTTAATCTCACAGTAATTAATATATGGCATGAACGCACCTTTAAACCTAGCATTTGCTTATGGTAGATTACTCCATCTGGTTCTGAGAGGGGAGAACCTATGATGTAAGTTTTTTTCTTATATGTCTTGACTTGTTTTGAGTTGTTTAGATTGTAATGAATCTAAACATTATATGCTGTGGAGTGTTGAATACTATGAAGGTCTGCTTGTTTGTATTTTGTTATCTGTTTTATAACTTATGGATCTTTGCCTAAAATGGTATATCCCAAAAGTAGGCTGAGCCAATGTAATATTAAAGAGTTTCAGGCAGCCATTAAGGTGGAAAGTAGAGTGAGTAGAGTGGAAGCTGAATTATGTTCATGTTTTTGCTCCTGTACATTGGCATAGCCAAATTATATTGTTGTATATATTGTATATGTTGTTTTTACACACCTATGGAGAGCCACATTTGTGCACTTTGGGGAATAAAACCACTTTAAACCATGCCTTTTTTTGTCCCCTGACATCTCCTTTATATATATAATATAATAAATAATACATACAGAAAATAAGTAAATAGAATAAAAAAAGAATAGGGAATACTGGCCGCTGGTACATCCTAACAAGCGTAGTTAGGAGTTTATTGAAGCAAAACTTTTAGTTAATGGTCTATTAGTTGTAGAACATAGTCATGCAGCATAAGGCATTAATATGTGCTGTATAAGCACTAATAAATAACAATGTTAGTGATATGCATGCTAATAAGTAACTACTTAAAAGTATATATGTACCTTTATATAAAGTGTTACCAGAAACTCATAGGGCAAAAAATCTACCCCCCCCCTTATTTCCTCCTTTACAAACACCCATAATTAAATAATAAAGTAGCTTTATTTTGCACAGCCTGATTAGTTGTCCTACAAAAACAAATTTCTCTGAAATGATGCTGGGTCTTACATGACTACAGGAACAAGGAAGGAGGAAGAGCTTATATGCACACAAATGCCAAACAAAGTAACTGCATGACATGGCTTTTTTAAATAGACCATCAAAAGAAAACTACTGATAAAGTGGGGTTTTATTGTATAAAGCATAAGGGCAAGAATAAAAGAGGGCAAGAAACACAACAGTCACCTTAAATGTATTTAAATTTGTCAATCATCTACAATTTATTATGATCTAAATCTGTAAAAAAAAAACAAAAAAAAAACATGAAACATGAAAGTCACCTTACATAATATGAATGGATAATGACAATTATGTCTCATAAAAATACATTATTGTCAGTTACAATATGTTGGGACAAATATGCATTTTGCACTGAACTTTGGAAAACAGTAAGAGACAAGGACAAACATTATTTAAACATTTTTGCTATGAACGTTCTTTATAATAATAATATAAATTCTGACAGTAAATAAAAACTGGCTTCTGACAAGATGTCGTAAAACACAGAAGCAAAGGTTAGATATGGTGTAAACTGAGTAAAAAGCCATTGTTGAATATGAAGCTGTATTATTTACTGATATAAAAGGCTTACATTTCAATCTAAAATCTAGGATAGGCTTTAGTGTATACTTTTCCTGTGGTAGTTGTATATAAAACTAAAAAAGGAACATTACAGTATATATTTAAATATTCAATGCACAGATTGTAATTCATTGGTAATTCGGTTGTTCGTTGGGCTGCAAAACACCAATGGAAAAATTCCAGGGGTTTCAAAAAATAAAAAATAAAAAAATAAAATAAAGAAATTCTCAGATATGTAATATATCGATAACCAGTGTGTACAATACATTCTAAATATGGCATAAATACATTCACCCAATACTGTAAAGAATTTCCCCCAATTGACTGACTTTGATGCAATACTCTATAAGGCACAATGCAGTATATTAAAATACAGTTATTGCTAGAATCTTTTAAAAGACACTGTCAGCCAAAAACCGACAGTACTTCATAATAGATATCAATTAAAAATTAAAGAAGAAAATAGGATTTTATAAGAAGAAAATTATGCCTTTTTCACACACATTTCCACAGAATTCCCATTGCCATAATTACGGTGGCCGAGAGAGCTCAACACGCTGCAATTTCAGAAAACACATGCAAATAGAAAAAGCACCAGCAAATCAAGAAAACATCTTCATCAATTTGACAGCAGGTGCTGTAAATGCTCACAACACAACCAAATAAAGATCAACTTTTTTTGGTTGTGTTGTGAGTATTTGCAGTGGGTTTCTTTATTTGTTTGTGCTGTGAGCATTTGCAGTGTGTGTGTTGTCAAATTGACGAAGTTGTTTTCTTAATCTGCAGGCGATTTTTTTTCTATTTGCAGTGCGTTTCTTTATTTGGTTGTGTTGTGAGCATTTGCAGCGCGTGTGTTGTCAAATTGATGAAGTTGTTTTCTTAATTTGCAGGCGATTCTTCTATTTGCAGCGCGTTGAGCTCTCTCGGCCACCGTACATAATGCATAAAATTTGAAAATGACATCTCTAACACATACACACACATGTACACACACACACACACACACACACACACACAAAGTGTTTTTGTGGAAAACAAAAGTCATAATGGAAAAAAAATATGAATTGTCCTAAAAATAGTTTTTTAATATAATTTTAAATCTAATTTTGTATTTTTTCCTCTTTAGCTGAAATGATACATTGTTTTATGAGATTCACTTGGATAATTATGGCAGACATGAGAAAATATTACTGCATGTACTAAAACTTTTGAAAGACAAAAAAATAACATATCTAAGTAACAGTGCAATAAAAGCTTGGAATGTGGTCAGAACTCTTCCTCTTCAGAACTCAGATGAATTTGTGTCTTACGAACATTCCAGTGTAAACATTGAGCCAGGCTCTCGAACCAGTCATTCACGGGATCACGGAAACAGATGGAAGGAACAGGGAAACATGACGTCGTGATGGTAATACTATAAAATAGAGAGGATTATCATTTTAAAAAAACAAGAATTTCAGAAACTCAATGTAAACAACAAGTGTATTACATGACAAAGTTTATCAGTCAGTGAGTATTTATTTTAAATGATGTTAAAATGGTTTCTGATTGGCTGTGATCTGTAATTGATTTTGCTGTATTTGCCATTATTTGTAAAAATCCAGTGAGATTTTTGTTTGCACAAGGAGTCTGACAAGGCAAGGCAAGTTTATTTATATAGCACATTTCATACACAATGGTAATTTAAAGTGCTTTACATAAAAGGAAGTAAAATAATCATTAAAAAAATAATCACAACAATAAAACCAGAAATTTAAAAACGTTTAAAATGATTTAAAGATTAATTTAAAATGAATTTAGAACAGTAGGAAATAAAAATGATTATACATAAAATACAGTGCAGTCAGTTCGGACGTAGCACAGTGCTCATTCAACAAATGCACAGCTAAACAGATGAGTTTTGAGTCTGGATTTAAATGTGGCTAATGTTTTAGCACATCTGATCTCTTTTGGAAGCTGGTTCCAACTGCGGGCGGCATAATAGCTAAAAGCGGACTCCCCTTGTTTTGTGTGAACCCTTGGTGTTTCTAACTGACTTGATCCTAATGATCTGAGTGGTCTGATAGGTTTATATTCAGTGAGCATATCTGCAATGTATTTAGGTCCTAGGCCATTGAGGGATTTATAAACAAGTAAAAGTACTTTAAAATCAATCCTAAATGTAATTGGAAGCCAGTGTAAGGACCTGAGGACTGGTGTGATATGCTCAGATTTTCTGGTTCTAGTCAGAATCCTGGTAGCAGCATTCTGGATGAGCTGCAGCTGTCTAATGGTCTTCTTGGGAAGGCCGGTGAGGAGACCATTACAATAATCCACCCTGCTGGTGATAAAGGCATGCACAAGTTTCTCCAAGTCTTGACTGGAAACAAAACATCTAATTCTTGCAATGTTTTTGAGATGATAGTATGCTGATTTAGTTACTGCTTTGACATGACTACTGAAACTAAGGTCTGTCTCCAGAATCACACCAAGATTCTTGACTTGATTTTTAGTTGTTTGACCCCTAGAGTCAAGGTATGCATTCACCTTGAGAACTTCTTCTTTGTTTCCAAATGCAATGACTTCAGTTTTCTCCTGGTTTAACTGAAGAAAGTTCTGGCACATACAACTGTTAATTTCATCAATGCATTGGCAGAGGGAGTCAATTCAAATGCAGTCATTTGGAGATAAGGCTAGGTAAATCTTGGTATCATCTGCATAGCCGTGATAGGCAATTTGGTTCTTTCTCATTATTTGACTCAGTGGGAGCGTATACAGGCTAAACAAGAGCGGTGCAAGAATTGAGCCTTGTGGGACTCTGCATGTCATAGACGTCCACTTAGACTTATGCTCTCCTATACTCACATAATAACCTCTCCCTTCTAAGTATGACCTGAACCTTTTGAGTACATCCCAGAAAGCCCGACCCAGTTTTCCAGTCTCTCTAGAAGTATGTTATGATCGACAGTGTAAAACGCAGCACTTAAGATCTAGTAGTAGTCAAATTTGGGGCAAGTAACCAAGATTGATGGTCAAAGACACAGCACATCATGGCCATCACATGAGGAAAATCCTTAGTAGAGACTTTGTTTGGTGGATTCCTCCACCCTGGACAAGAACCAGACTGAAATACCTTATGAGACCTTTTAACCTCTTTGGTCATCACAGAACATATTCTCACGTCCACAGAATGGCACAGGAACTGTCTTTTATGCACCTAAAATCATCTTAAAATGACTTATGAGCAACTAATCATTTCTATGCATAACTCCATATTATGTATATAACCCACACACTTGACTGTCATGTTATAATCACTCATTGTGTATGTCTTTTTAATAACTATTGAATAGCTTAAGGGTTTATATTCATGTTTGGTATGTATGAGTTTGAAAATCCATGCTTTAAATGTTTCTATCAATCAATTCTTTGTCAAATGTATCATATTCTGGTTATAGAAATCATGTCCAAAATTATACTTTGCAAGAGCAATAAAAGTTTGGATCATGTGACTGACCAGATAACATGTTGATTTATGTATTGGGAGGAGAAACAGAGCAACACCCCGAGCTAAGATAATAGCTAATTGGTCAAGACACAATTATGGGATGTGCCCAAAAGCCCAGTTAAAGCTCAGGACACCATCAAACCATGCTTTTTAGCTTTTAGCTCTCTTCTAGCTTTTTAGCCATGCTTTTTGTCATCACTTTCTGCATTCTTTGAGTGCCATTCCAGCATGCTTCGGCCTACACGCCAGCTGCTACTTAGCCACAATGAGAAGAAAAAACATCTAGTCTCTAGACTTGAGTCTGTGACCACCTCAAACTTCAACCAGACCAACTCCGCATCTTCAGCCAACGCCCAAGACTTCACTAGAACAACCACTGAACTGTCAGCCAATCAGCAGCCTTGGGAAACCCCATTTCAGCAAAGACTACAACAAAAGGGAATCCCTTAACACAAAGGCAACGCAAGCAAGTAACCTCCAGATTTTAGCTGAACTGGTGTATTTAATATACATTTTAGCCTCATTGAGAAACTCAATGCGAGGGTTAATTAAGTGATTGATGGTTGTTCTGGTCTATGCAATTGCACATATTGCTGTAAACTTGGGATTTCACATTTTCATTCTCTTAAACTCATCCTTTCCTCACTTTCTCTCTTTCTGCAACTTGTATGAATGTGTGAATGCATGTGTTCATGTGTTAGATTAGTTTACATGTCTTAGATTTATCCAATAAAGTCTTATTTATATTGTAAAGAGAAGTATCTTGTGTTTTGTGCTTACAAGTTAATGTCTTAAACTGTCGATCTTGTTACGGTGCTATTTAATAGTGTTTTCACTATATTTTTGATTTTAATATCCAGTGCAGAGTTGATGTTATACGGCTCGTTCAGTGAATCGCTGGCCGACTCAGAGATCAGCCGTGAAACAGTGATTCTTTTCAAATTCCCTATAAAATCATAAATGATTCCCTTTGAGCTAAATTGACCTGTTTCCCTTACATCTGTATCTTCTTTGATATATTGATCTCTGCTACCACTGAATCTAGATATGTCTCTGTCAGAAAGAGATGCATTAACAAGTACTATTTATATATAATATTATATACTATTTTGTAGGGCTGTGTATTGGCAAGAATCTGGCGATACGATACGTATCACGATACAGGGGTTGCGATACGATATATTGCGATACATTGCGATACTGTAAGCAAGGCGATATATTGGGATATTTGTTATTTTAGGAATAGGATATATTTTTAGGAAAGCTGTCATTAAGAGCACACCACCATATGCAAACCTTAGAAATAAATAAATAAATAAAAATTGTTTAACCAGAATACACTGGGATCTGCATTTGCAATAATCAGTCCCTGTAATATTCAACATTATTGAACCACTTTTTGTGCAGTATGAGTCAAGGGGGAAAATTTTAAGTGCTTGCAGGATTCTTTACTTAAATGTATGTATAAAATGTATGTATAAAATGTATTTTATAAGAAAGACCATATGTATTTTTAGACCCTGCTTTAAAGGTTCACAGTTTAGGTTTACAATTGTAATATACAAAGTCATAACATTTTGATCTGAGCAAAAAATTACATCTGCTTAGTATTAATGAAAAATAAAGTGCTTGCTGGATTCCTAATGAAAACAAAATGTAAACAATAAAATAAATACAGATGTTGAACATTCTCAGAACATTTCAACTTGGATTTCACAGGTTTTTCAGTTTATATTTATGTTCTGCGAGGAATTGCAGAGACCGTGACACGAGCACCGCCCTATCTACACAAAACGTCCCCAACAAAAAAAAAGCTGCAGCCGCACCGCACAGCGACCCCGCCGCACCCCGAGCAAAGGCTTTTCACACGGGGCACGGCAAGCGGCGGGACCGAGAGATCGCGACGCGAGCACCGCCCCAACTGCACAAAACGCCTCCAACACGAGAGAAAGCTGCAGCCGCGCGCACCCCACGCGAAGGCTTTTCACACGGGGCACGGCAAGCGCCGGGGCGGACATTACCACAAAAGCCCAAATGACGCCACACTTCAGCTTTGTACACCGAAATGAGAACTAGAACAGTTCTTTCATCCTCCATTACTGGCAGTGAACTAGATTAACGCGAACATTAGTGGTGTGCTCTAATGCTAGTATTTCCTGTCACTGTTTTAAGTTCAGAGATGAAGACTGCCATCTAGCGGTCGGGATATGAACTCAAAATGAAACAACTGCCATGAATCCTGTATGATTTTTTTTTTAAATATCGATATTCCGTTTTTGAGAATCGATACAGTATCGCCAAACAAAATATCGCGATACTCACGTGTATCGATATTTTCTTACACCCCTACTATTTTGTATAACGTGCCATTTATGAAGGCTACATCTTTAACATCAAGCATTTCTGCAGACTAGGGCTGCACGATATTGGAAAAAATATTTTGTTTTTCTGCAATATATATATTGCGATATGAAAAAAAAAAAAAAAAAAAAAAAATCACCAGATGATTTTAATCTCTATTTGTAAAAAAAACAAAACAATGATTGGGGTGATTTTATAGGTGAGTAAATCAGCATAGAAAATAAACAAATTACAACCATAGCATCTGCGTGGCTCTTACCTTGTCTACACCTGACACGCGAGACGCCACAAAATACTGTAGAACCCATAATCAGTGATGCTGTCTGTCTACACTGGATGCATGCACGGCACGACAAATTCCCGCTCTAATCCCGGTCTAAATCCCCGCTCTAACTGATGCCTCGCTCTATTTATGACGTACTGACACAAAAGTTCAAATGATTTGTAACAGTAGCTTTGTCGCGTCCAGTGTAGACAGACTTTGGGGCCATAGGCCGTTCACATGTCGTGGCTAAAAACGCGTGGAAAACGCCAGCCGCGCTGCTTTCTCCTTCTTTCCAAAGCGCTCTGGAGCTTGCGCTTTCGTGGCTTCTGCCGTTGCTAAGCAACCGTGATCAGCACTCTCCTCAACAACGCGGAAGTTTCAGCAAAGGATAAATGGATTTCCAGCACTAAAATCTTGCAGTAGCTCTGCTACTAAATTTATTTAAAACTGGTTATCTCTGTACAGCTGTCGCGTCTGGTGTAGATGCAGTGTCTGTATGTGAGCAAAGAAAACAATCAGTATATATATATAACGAAAAGTATAGGCCTACTAAACATCGCACATCCTGCGATGTGACTATTGCGGATGCGCACATCGCGATATCGATGCTGAAACGATATATCGTGCAGCCCTACTGCAGACTCTATTGATCTTCTCCTGGATTCCTTTAACTCAAAAGTTAAGAATGTTATTGATGACATTGCTTCTGTGAAAGTCAGTAAGAAGACTGGCAGACAAAAAGCACCTTGGAGAAAATCAACAGCAGTACAGAGTATGAAAATCAATGCAGAAAAGCTGAGCGGATATGGTGGAAGGCAAAACTTGAAATTCACTACAGCATATATAAAGACAGCCTTCATGCTTTCAATGTGGAACTAGCCACAGCTAGACATACCTTCTTCTCAAACCTTATAAACAGTAATTAAACAACACTCGCACTCTTTTTGCTACTGTTGAGAGACTAACAAACTCCACAAGTCAGATTCCCAGTGAAATACTCTCTGACAGCAAATGCAAATGCAGTTTGCTTCCTTCTTCTCTGAGAAAATCAATAATATCAGAAAGGCAATTAGCACATCCTCAAGTTATTCAGAGGTCACACAGATTCGACAGCAATTTCAAAAAGAAGTTACTATGTCTGTTTTTGAAGCAATTGATAGTAAAATTTTGGAATACATAGTACAGCACCTTAAATAGTCAACCTTCTATCTCGACACACTTCCCACATCTTTTATCAAAAATGTGTTTAACTGTTTAGAAGCAGATCTCTTAGAAGTGGTGAACACCTCACTTATTTCTGGGACTTTTCCAAGCTCCCTGAAAACTGCAGTTGTTAAGCCCCTTCTGAAAAAGAGCAATCTTGATAACACGGTATTGAGACTGATATCAAATCGTCCTTTTATAGGCAAGATTATTGAAAAGTTAGTTTTTAATCAGCTGAACCACTACTTAAACTCAAATGGATACCTGGACAATTTTCAATCTGGTTTCCAACAGCATCACAGCACAGAGGCAGCGCTCATTAAGATAATAAATGATATTTGCTTAAATTCTGATTCTGGCAAAAATCAGTGCTGGTACTACTAGATCTTAGTGCTGCGTTTGACAATGTCGATCATAACATACTTCTAGAGAGACTGGAAAACTGGGTTGAGCTTTCTGGGATGGTTCTCAATTGGTTCAGGTCATACATAGAAGGGAGAGGTTATTATGTGAGTATAGGAGAGCATAAGTCTAAGTGGACATCCATGACATGCGGAGTCCCACAAGGCTCAATTCTTGCACTGCTCTTGTTTAGCCTGTATATGCTCCCACTGAGTCAAATAATGAGAAAGAACCAAATTGCCTTTCACAGCTATGCAGATGATACTCAGATTTACCTAGCCTTATCGCCAAATGACTACAGCCCCATTGACTCCCTCTGCCAATGCATTGATGAAATTAACAGTTGGATGTGCCAGAACTTTCTTCAGTTAAACAAGGAGAAAACTGAAGTCATTGCATTTGGAAACGAAGAAGTTCTCAAGGTGAATGCATACCTTGACTCTAGGGGTCAAACAATTAAAATTCAAGTCAAAAATCTTGGTGTGATTCTGGAGTCAGACCTTAGTTTCAGTAGTCATGTCAAAACAGTAACTAAATCAGCATACTATCATCTCAAAAACATTGCAAGAATTATATGTGTATTGTTTCCAGTCAAGACTTGGAGAAACTTGTTTGTGCCTTTATCACCAGCAGGGTAAACTACTGTAATGGTCTCCTCACCGGCCTTACCAAGAAGACCATTAGACAGCTGCAGCTCATACAGAATGCTGCTGCCAGGATTCTGACTAGATCCAGAAAATCTGAGCATGTCACACTAGTCCTCAGGTCCTTACACTGGCTTCCAGTTATATTTAGGATTGATTTTAAAGTACTTTTACTTGTTTTTTAAATCACTCAATGGCCGATTTAAGAGAAAATCTTAAAAATAATGGGCTTGTCAATCCTAAATTTAGGAAATCTAAATTTTTGCTCTAAGAGTATTTCACAATGCGTTTTAGCGCTAAAACTAGCTCCTAAATCTGTGAAACGTTAGAAGTAGTGAAAAGGACTCCTAAGTCACCAAGACCAACTGGACCTTATTTACACACGACACTGCTTCACTGATCATGTGCTGGTTACTCCACTGCACACCTCGGATCACTTTCTCCTCACTCTTAACCTCAACATGATTCCTGACACAACATATACCCCTCCACATGTCACTTTTCGATGTAACCTACGCTCACTCTCACCCTCCCGGCTATCTGCTATGGTTTCATCTTCGCTTCCTCCCCTAAACAGTTATCATATCTTGATGCTACTCATACTTTCTGTTCCACTCTGACGTCTTGTTTAGATACTTTCTGCCAAACTATCCCTAAAATGGCTGTTGCCGGCAATCTGCCTCTGAACGTAAACATTTTAGAAACATTTGATGATAATGACCTTTTAAAAAGGTATCACCTTTGGTTTTGGAGGTATCCCAACTCCAAATGTTCTTTTGATTATTTCCTTGTTTTCATTAACCAGTTGGGCAAGAAGTAACAGCTGTTCTTGCGTCCAGTTTGTTTGTTTCTTTCTTTACATTTGCATGTATTACTATCAGCCATGATTATTCTACTCTGTTAATTAAAAGGCTGTTTATATGCATATCCGCTAATTGTTTTTGAGAAGCATACATGTAAGAAGCTGACAATAAGCTGAACATATACTTGTTTAATTAGTGACACTTATCCTGCATTTTAAAACCTGTATTTGAATGTGGCAATTAACATTTTTATTTTTAAACCTTTATTTGATTATGGCAACATGATATTGCACTCTACAATATTTCTATGAATAAATCTCTGACAGAGACTATCAGCCAATCACTGTGTGCATAGTTAGTAAGCATGCTGACATCATCCATAGCAACGACGTCAACCCCACCCTTACTCTTAGCTTAAGACTTCTCTCTTGTTCTCTCCTTAGTAAAAGTTTGACTCAGCAGCTTTGTGAATAGGTTTTAAGAGAAAACTCAAAAACTCAAAAAGCAAATACGGGCCCAGATTTGCTAAAACATTAGCCACATTTAAATCTAGACTCAAAACTCATCAGTTTAGCTGTGCATTTACTGAATGAGCACTGTGCTATGTCCGAACGGATTGCACTGTATTTTATGTATAATCATTTTCTATTCTTAACTATTTTAATTCAATTCAATCAATTTTAAAGTATTGGAATGTGTCTTTGAATATTTATCTGTGACATTTGAATTGCTGCTTGTGCAAAACTTGGTTCGGGATGATTTTACCATGTAGGACACATTTCTGGAACTTACTTGAACATTTAGGGAGGACATTTATAAATTTCTCTTTACAATATGTTGAGTATTTTTTTAGGGCCAGTTTTGGTTTATTTGGTTGGCTTACATGCGGCAATGCTAAGGCTTATTTGAGGCCCAAATCTGGCAAACAGGACCGGACTGTCCAAATGCCATTATTCCACGTGGTATATGGGACGGAGCAAGGTATTAGATCTGGGCCGGATCTGGGCCAGAATTAAAATCAATGTTGCCCAGATTGGGCCAGTTCTGGTTTATTTTATTTATTGTCATGGCTGACATGTGGCCTTCCTATGGCTTGCTTGTGGCCCAAATTTGGCAAACAGGAGTAGACCAGCCCAAGTGTCATCATTCTTTACAGTATGTGGGCTGGAGCAAAGTGTTGGATCTGGGCTGGATATGAGAATTGAAATCAATAGCCGCTTTTCCACTGTCGGGCCAGTGCGAGCCAGTGCTTTAAACGGGCCGGGTGGGGCTAATAGCCTCGGACCTGTAGCACTGAGCCCAAAATCACGATGCGTTTCCACCGTCGGGCCAGAAGCTCCGCTGCGCTTCACTAAAACCTGCCCTTTACACGCCTCTCGGGAACAACGTCATGCAACCCCATCATTCCACCAACAAAGAGAAGTTATCAGAAAACTAATCAGAAATAAGTCACTTATTTCTAGCACGATCACAAAACGAACATGATAAGAGCGGCCATTTGTTTGCATGTTTGTTAAAGATTTAAATCCAAAAGCATTGATGTTTTACAATAATAAGCGATACATTGATCATAATCTTTATTTGTTGGTTTTCCTTATTGTCTACAAAGAACAAAAATTGTTTGCAAATTATTGTTAATATGTGTTCAAAAATTGTAGGTGTTCCTTTGCGATGTCTCACATTTTATTATGAACAGCAAGTGATGAGGATGGCACATAAAATTATAGGAGACTGCACACACCCTTTGAATGATTATTTTAAGTAGATGCCCCTTGGGAGACATTTAAGGTCAATTAGATGTTCCACAAATCGGTACAAATTTACTTTTGTGCCTGAAGCAATACGTTTATGTAATAAATTTAGTTGATTTAGATGTTTTTTTTTTTTTTTTTTTTTTTTTTTTTATTATTTAAAAAAACATTCTCTCCCCCCTTTTATGTACTTGGTGTATTCTTGAGTATTTGTATCTGTGTGTTAAGTGATGTATATGTGAAGCACTACGAAAGTCTGAATTAATTGCCCCAAGGGGATTAATAAAGCTCTAAACTAAACTAATGAATTAATTTATCAGGATTGAAAATTAGTCACACAGAGATAAAGCGGTATGAAACGTTATTTCCCAAAAGAAAGAGGACATATACCCTACTTACTCGGTCGAGTCTGTTTCTATTTATTTGTAGTCACAGTATACATCACATTTAGAAATAATGATAATTTCTATATTTTTTTCCATCAAAAATACAACCTGAGTACCAGAGGGAGCTCCTGAACAAAAAACATTATTATATTTTTATGACATACGCAGAGCTAAAGTCTCGAGACGAGACAGATAAAATATGTTACTAAATAAATACACGATTGTGATAGAGAATGAGACGCTGATGTCTGATTTCTTCAAGCGGTCGTATTTATGTTACCATGTTTACTGTGGTTACGTTAATTGCTAGCGTACATAGTCTTTTGCATCGCTTATAAATATTTCTGCCTTGTATGGTGATCATAATCCATATCAGATCTCAAACAGAAGTTATTTCAAACACTTGCTGCTGTCTGAACGTGAGTTTTGAGCTAAAATTATTTTAAAAGTCTTTAATGCTGGTGTTATAGCTGTTAACTTTATGAAATGATCCGCGGCGCTGATGCTCTCCAGACGCAGAGAAACTACGCCTATGTTTATAACCACTGTCCTCTAGCCCCAGCTGGCCCGCTTTGGCCCAAGGTTTTCTTCGGGGCAAAAAACCCGGGCTGTTGGCCCCGAGGAAGCACTGACGAGGCACGATCAAGCCCCAGAAGTGACAGTGGAAATGTGACTGGCCCTGTCACGCACTAGCATGTCCGCTTTTGGCCCGACAGTGGAAATGCGGCTAATGTGGCCCAGATTTGGGCCAGTTCTGCTTTATTTGGTTTATTTATGGCTGACATTGGGCCTTCCTTTGGCTTGCTTGTGGCCCAAATCTGGCAAACAGGAGTGGACCGCCCAAGTGCCAGATGAAAGTGTCAGGTGTGGGCCTGATCTGGGCCTCAGGAATTTTGCTATCTGGGAGGGCTCAAAAATAGGCTAAAATTTAAGTTTATTATGGCAAATAATTGAAGAATATGGTATAATGGCATTCTGTAAATTAGAAGAGTATGCAGTACAGAAAAAATCTCATGCATCTCTTCTCAGAATAATCAAAAATATAATATTTTAGGAACTGAAAAAAGCTAGTTGTGGAGCTGACTTCATTTTGGAGTTCTTGAAGAGGTTTTTAAGCTCATTCTATTATTTTTAATTTATTTTTAATTTTTTTTTATATTAATTTAGACAAATTGCTTTGGTCCTGTTGTGAGATTAATGTTTCAAATATAAAAATTTGAATATAGAAATACTGATTGATTAAAATTTTGAAAAACTAAAACTGCCACTAGGTGATGTCAAATCACTGATTTTATCACCGAATCATTCATTCAATTGATTTGTTTGAACAGCTGATTCATTTAGGAGCAAAACAAGTGACTGTCTTTATGAATGGGTAGATGAATCATTGACTCACTAGATTCATTCATAAACATTCATTCATAAATTCACGTTCATTCATAAATGAAACACCACTGTGTTCATTTATGCAGCGGCACAACTGTGACTTTGAAACAAAGAAACAAAGCAAAATCAGGCAATAGTCTTATAGTCAGACGATGTAAGTCACTTAATATTAGCTTCTTGTTCATTGAACTGTTGTATTAAATCAATATCACATTTGCAAATCCCTTAATAATCAAAAAGTTTTGAGAGTGGATTCTGATTAACATTGCATTTATTAAATGACCGTCTCACCTCAGCAGTCAGGGCCGCCCTGCTGACATCTTCATTTAAGTCTTTTGCCGGCCTTCCAGCAAATAACTCATTTATTTTTACACATTTGGTGGCCTCTGCCTCAAGTGCTTGCCTTTTTTTTCTCCCTCAACATCTCAGCCCCTGCTTTACGTTTAGATATTTTGTGTTTTATCATGTTCACTGTCGTTGCACAGTACACCTCATCGCCTCAGTTGGCTAATCGCTGCAGTTGCTCAGCGAACGCTCTTGAACTTGAACTTGATTCTGATTGGCCAATGCTCAGCGAATACGTCACATGTGCTGATTGTAAGTTTAGCAGTCAGTCTCGCAGTTCACATCAGCTTCATGTGGCCAATTAGAAAGACACATAAGCCTGGGATTGGACTATACAACAAAGTACATTAGAATATTATTACAATTAGAAATAATTTATAAACAAAATATGTCTAATGCACCGGCCACAAAGACCACGGCCCCCTGGGAATCTCCCAGTAGTCCCGATGGCCAGTACATCCCTGACAGTACCTATACTGCTGTCTATACTGATAATATGACCCAAACAATAAAATAAAAAGACAATCACTCACTGCTCTGGACTGAATAACTTCTAGTTCTAATAAGACAACATTTATTTTTTGAATGCTGCTTTTAAAAGCTCTAGCATGAAGATAAACATGGTGGATTGCGTGTGGCTCACTCAGTGCTGGGTCTCTGCTAATACAGCAGTGTCCGTCAACAGTTGTGGGTGGGGCTTAAAAATGTGACATCACATTTTACAGATTCTGCAAATGGCTTGTTCTGAGACACTGCTTATGATTTAAGGGAATTAAAAAATAGAAGCGGGTGGATTTTTATCATTATAGGATGGCTGTGTGCACACACTGCCAACACACATTTATGTTCAAACAACATGTAAAAGTAAATTCTGCATAATAGGTGCCCTTTAAGTGTAAAGGACACATGATACCCTATCAAAGAACGCTTAACAGCATCTCCATTACTGCTGTTTAGGGTTTGATTATAGAGCTCTTAGCTTAGATGATTTGAAATTTAATTTTTGCATTAACTGTTTTGTATTGTAACCAATAAAACTTTTTATTGTTACGATTGCCTCGTGTGAGACTTAAAAGGTCCTATGCCTAAAATAGAATGACCACAAGGGATTTATCTATGTTATTGCTGAAGAAGTTTTACCTGCGGGCACGTGAGTACTTCATGATTTAGGCTAGATTTGACTATTCCTACCCAAACTGAATGAATAATCATAGGGTTAAAGGTGTACGATAATAGGACACCTATTAATCCCACCCTACATTTCTTGTCAGCGTATTTGAACAAATCTGCTGAATGCTTACAAAAATGTATGTTGACATGTTCATGCTGAAGTCACTTACCTGTCCCCACAGGCAATTTCCTGCCGTTTCCTGCCATCAAGAGACACCCAGGCCGTGTTTCTGGCATCACGGGACAGCATAATCTAAAATCATAAAAGGATTCAGGAAATGTCCTTATGCAGTCAAAGCCAAAGAGCAGCAGGTGTTGTGGATTCACCTTGAGCTCAACCCCAGCAGGCACGACGATGGGTCTGAAAGAGAGGGAGTGTGGACAGATGGGTGTGATCATGATGGCTGGAACATTTGGATGGATCATAGAGGCACCTGCTGCTACTGCGTATGCAGTACTTCCTGTGGGAGTGGACACTATCACACCTGGCAAAGAGAGCAAGATTTTTTTTTTTTTTTTTTTTAAATACTATTATAATTTAGAAAAGCACATCACTGAACTATGCCTTATTTTTACACTAACCATCTCCCTGAACAGTGGTGATCAGGTGACCATCCAGAAACAGGTCCATATTAGAGAGGTAGGAAGACGGACCTCTGTCTACAACGACTTCATTCAGCACCTGACAGAAAGATATATTATTTACAGAAAATAAGACAACGGCTTTCCACATGAAAATATCTGGAAACCCAGCATAATAACTGCCAAAAAATTAAACATTCATTAACATTTTGAAGTGATGAATATCTGCTATGCACATATTATTTTGCTCAAGTTGTTTTGATTAAAATTATATCAGATTAAAGATGTGCAAAACAACAAATTTTTTGGAGAAACACGCGCTCTAACTTCACCTCAGCGCCAGGCAAACGAGCGCGGAAACGGACCTGTGCTCGTAGCGCGTGCACCTCAGTTGCATGCACAAATGCACCTATGTGCACTGTAGCCTGTATTATTTCATATCAAATCGTGAAAGAAACTACAAGCATGCAATTATGTCGTCAGTTAAGTCATGAAGTTACCAAAAAGGCAATTAAAGCTGCCCTAAAACTGTGCAGGTATGTATGTTATATGAGTCACAATTAAGAAGATGTCTCTGTAATGCAGTGGTTTTCCAAACTGTCCTAGAGCACCCCAGCACTGTCTCCCTCATCTAACATACCCGATTCAACTCAGCTTCATCTAATAGCCATTGTAACTGCTACTACAGTGAGAACAGTAGTTTATTTTTATGTTACAGTCATTTATAATGTGATGTTTACTGGTACTCACTTGATACTGCATAGTTCTGTTCCCATTAGTGACTAAACTCATTTCCTCCACAGATCCCTTCTCTCTATATTCTTTTACTACCTTCACTTCTAGACGACTGCGTAGAATTATCGCGGCATTTCCTACAAAAAGAACAAGAAATACTGCATTACATTTTTACATACACACTATTTACAAAACATTATAAATATACTGCACGAAAACATGAACTAAAACATTAAGACAAGCAAACAGTACTGGCATAGTATTAGGAATTAAACCACATAAGATATTTTCATTGAATTAATTATATTTTTACATAAAGCAACATTACTCTTCCAAAATTCAATATCCTGGATACAAGGTAAATATCTGCAAAATGCTGATGCCTAACTTATGAAATAGCCTTTGGAATGGCTTGTGTCAGCTCTTTAGGTAACAAATATAAACTGTGAAAAATCAGATGTCCTCTCACAGTGTAATGACTTACCTTCTATAACCTGGGTGACCTGAGATTGGAATGTGTCGAAGTTAAATGGTGCAAGAAAGCCCAGAGAACCCAAATGGAAGGCCATGACAGGAGGCACACTCTCCTATATCATACAAACACATTTACATTTAAGCTTTTAAGAGAGTTCACACAGACAACAATCTGAAGTAACAAAGCAAATAGAAGTCATTCAATTTCAAATAGAGGTTGCAATTTCTGGCAACATAAATGACATGAGGTGAGCAGATTATGTGAGAAAAGGTTCATGTTATGCAAATGAACAGTGACTAGGGCTACAAAAACTGAAAACAAAGATAATAAACTGATAAAATATCAAAGTTTTTTTTAATTATTTATTTATTAAGATACATAATTGTTGAGCATATAAATGCATAGAAAACTAGATAGATTTCAATTAGTTCATGAGCCTACAGTGTCAGTAACGTCAAACTGAAGATTTTATTTTACTTCTATGGTGGTGCATGAGGAACATGAAGAAACAAAAGTAAAATTTCTCAGAGTTTGCAGCACAAGCTCACTGACTGAGTTCTGAACTCTCTTTATTGCTTCCATTCAATGAACAAGGCACATGCACTGTAAATAAGAGATTTACTCTTATCCATAGCCTCCATAACTCATATACATTTCCTTGAAAAGAAGCAAGCCACGAGCATGGCTATTCATACAGTTGTAACAACACGTAAAATACAGAAAGCCACACCTTCTCTCAATCAAATACACACGAGCCTGCTAATCAAGGTGTTTAGAGTTACTTGGAAATTACAGGCAGGTGTGTTGGAACAGGCTTAGAACTGAAGTCTACAGGAAGGTAGCTCTTCAGGAGCAGGGTTGGAGATCTCTGATTTACACCTTTCTTTGAACTTGACAGACTAGCCAACTTTTTAAAGCTCTGTGTAAAGCAAATATTAGTTACTTTTAAACAGTGCTTACAAATGCAGCTAGAAACAACATGAAAATCCTTTTGTAACATCAATTGTCATTTGGGTAACACTTTATTTTAAGGTGTCTTCATTACACGTTACATGTTCTTACGATTATAATAACAATAAATTATGCATAATTACATGCAAGTAACCCTAAGCCACACCCTAACCCTAACCATATAGTAAGTACATGTAGTTAATTAATATTAGTAGTTAAATGTATAATAACACTGTAAGAAGGACACCTTAATATAAAGTGTAACCGTCATTTGTTGTTAGTATGAGCACACAAACCTTCCATTTATACACTGAAAAAAAAATATTTTTATATACCATAATTAAATTTAGCTTATTCAATTAATTTTTTATTTTACTAATAAATAATAACTCTGTTTTGAACGAACCTATTTAAATCAAGTAAAGTCAACTAGAAAAAATTTGAAGAAACTAGAAGAAATATAATTGAATAAATATATGTTTATCATAAGTGTTTGCTTCTTGGGTTGTTGACTTGTTATATTCAGATGTTCACTTAGAGGTTTTTATGACCCGATGTGTCTAATGCTAGAATTATACTCAAAAAGATAAGATAATCTTTGAATGAAAATGGGCAAATATATGTATTATGGAGTGCTGAACACTCTCATAACATAATGTATATTTAATTTATACTTGAAGCCGGAGGCCGCTCTCTCACACAAAGTCTAAAACGTACTAGACTCATAGAGGTAATAACTTATCAAGTTTGTATAGTGGCTTTAAAAACACATGCTATTACATTTTCTTTCATTGCATTATGACAATGCATAAGTACAAACCAATAAAAAAAATTGTCGTTATAAAATATAGGGGAAATGTTATAGAATACAAACCATTGGTTATTGTTAAGCAGTGCGATAAGAAAAAAATTAAAACCTGTTAGATGAATTTCAGAAAAAATGGTATCTAAAACACTTCAGATAATAATAATTTGTTGCTCGTTTGCCTGTGAGTTTCTTTCCCCTCTCTATCTAAGGCACAACAGGGACATATGGAGCAATTGTTTGGATCCTAAGCTTTTGGTAAGAGTCTTTAATGCTATATTGACTCATGTTTTAAGGAAAAAGAAAAGTTCATTAATTCTGTTCCTCACATTTATGAATCAACAGTACAATTAATTTATTCATCAGCTGCCACTGTAGATTTTAGTCAACAATCCTTACATTTAAGCAATATAGAGATGCCCATTTTTGGATCAGTAACATCTATTAATGGCCAATGTTTATAATTGAGTTGATATAACTAAAAAACATTGCGAAAGTTCAACTTATTTTTTTTGTTTAAAAGTAAGATAAATTAATTTTAGTGTAACCACTTGCCTTTAAAACTTAATTTTTTTTTAGTAAATTCAAAAAGTAATTTTTTCAGTGTATAAATGATCATTTACCGCCTGCTTTCATTACACACTTTCTGATTTACACAAATAAATAAATATAAATACAAAATGTTTGTGCTAAATTGAATGATAATGATTTTGGTGATTTTGATGGTTTTCTTTCTAGAAATACATAAATGGCACAAAATATGTCATGAATATTTACTGAGTATTTTGTAAAAGGGGATCAAAATGACAATATTTAGATTTGGTGCCAAATTATGGGGGGTTTCTGTGGTCAAAAACCAAATCTGGGTCACTTTGCCTTTAGGTGATACTTTTTTCTTTTATAGAAAAATGTCTGACAGACAAATAATGTTAAAACTAGAAATTTATCTTTTTTCCCTCTATTAAACAATTGCACAGAACATACCTGTCTGAGTTCCATAAATATTCTTTTTCCAACGTTCCAAAACTTCCAAAGTTTCTGTGCCTGTAACTCAAGAACTATTGTATCTCAATAATCTTTTCGATTCTGGTTATTATCTGGTTATTTTTTTTGGTATGTTATTTTAAGGCTATATTTGGGATTGCACCATTGGCAATCCCAGATACATAGGGATCTCAACGCGACCACTGCAAATGTGTAAAATTAAACAACTTGGACAAGGAGCCACACTGAGATGCCCATATCTACGAGATTGAACCACAGGGGTTTAAAAACCAAAAGAAAAGGTTTTTAGGAACCAGAATCTAAAAGAACATTAACATTTCATTAATACTTATAGGCACACAAACTTTGGAAAAGGAATATTCATGGCACTCAGTCAAATATGTTCTATGCAATTGCTTTGATAGAGGGCAAAAAGATACATTTCTAGTTTCAACTAGGGGTGTGCGATATTGGCAAAAAATTATATCTCTATATTTTCTGGGATTTTATCGATAACGATATTTAGACGATATTTTGCTGAGTGTGTTATTGTGCTGATATCTTAAGGACTGCCGTAGACAGCTGACTCCTAACGTTTTTGATATTCTTTATATTCTGTACATATTCATATTCATATTTTATATGAATAAGTTCCCATTATCTTTTGAGTCAAATTCTTACAATTAATCAGTGAATTATGAAATCACAAATTAGTATCAACAAAATTCATTTTTGCAATGCAGAGGAAACACAGAAGCTGCATCTGAAGTGGCATTTAGATGTATTTACACACTGTTTAATGCAGGCCATGAATGCATTTAACCTGCAATTACAAATGCATAAATAATGTTTTGATATATTAAACATAAAACGTTGAATACTGATATTTGAAATAATCTAAATAATAAAAAGATACTTTAAATGTGAAATTAAAGCCACCAGCAGGTGTCAGCAAGTCACTGTTAATAAGTGATTCATTGCGACTGAACCGAATCATTTAAACGAGTTGATTCATTCAGGAACGAAACGCCGTCATGTTGCTCAGAGACGCATAACAGCGTTTTGGCTGTGTTTGGAATTATTTTTTGTTGTCAAAATACCACATAAACAGGAAAAGTCTCTTACTTTACGTCTTGTTTATTGAACTGTTGTAAAAAAAAATCTATCACATTTGTAATCGTGGTAATTTTTGGAGAAAAAAACGGCACTCTTCGTATAAAATTGATTAACTAAATGAAGTTGTATAAATATATACATTTTCTGCCCCATGTCTTGAATTTTGTGATCATTCTAAATGCATTTTAATAGACTGAATCATGCAGTGAAAGAACACACTGTAAATGCGCACTCACACTAGTCTAGACTTCACGTAATGTATGCATGCACTCTGTAGATGTGTTTTGAATGTTTTTTGCAAAATACTCGATAATGTCAAATCGCACATCGTTTAAAATAACAATTACGATATTATCACAGACGACATATATCGCACACCCCTAGTTTCAACATGATTTATTTTTCAGATATTCTTCTTTAAATGATTCAGCTGAATGCAACGTTGACCCACATTTGGTTCTTGACCACAGAAAATGTGTAAAATTTAAAAATGTATTCATGGGGCCACATTGAAATCCCCATATCTCTGGAAATTAACCATAGCCTTAAAAATGAAGATACCAAAAGAAAAGGTTATTAAGCACTAAAAATCCAAAGGGATATTAAGTAAAAAGAGTAATAGGTTTGAGTAGTTTCGGGTTTGGTTATATTGTGTTACACTCATACTTGAGCAAACAAAAATCTTTGTCAACACAACTACTTGCCGATATGCACGCAATTGTTTGTCAGCGATTCAATTATGATTCAACGCTTTCTAGAACAGAAGTGAGCATTTTTTTTCAGCATTATTGCAGTTTGATTAATGACATGACAGTGGAAGGTCTAACAGCTTGCATTCCTACTAATGCACAGATCTATTTTGACAGATCAGTATACATAGTTTAACCTCGCTGTTTACAATCTGCAAGCCACAAGAACTTTTCAGAGGACACACACACACTCAAGTGCACATGAGAGCAAGTTTACCACACCCACCCTCACCAACACATTTTCAAGACCTATGTCTAGTAATGCAGCCCACCAATAAATGTTAGAGCTGGAACCTCCAGAAATAAAATCAGTGTGAGTGTGAACAGGGCACAATGATAATACAAAAATGTATCAAAACACATTTTTTAATTTAATTTCTATTTCTTTGTCAGTGCACTAAGATTTTAATTATTCTGTCATTATTATATCAGTTTATAAAAGATTTTCAAACCTGGAAGAGAGAAGAAGCATACAGCAAAGTCCCATCTCCTCCCAAACAAATGATGAAGTCGACACAATTGGAAATATCATCATAATCTATGAAACATGTCAAAAGATTGCATATCAATTTTACACATTTTATCTTAATTTAGGAACATTGGTTAAAGTTTCTAAATCCTAAGCAGTTTTTATAGTCACTGCAATAGTTTTCCTTAAATACTGTACATGTAGTTAGCAGTTAGCAACTGGGGGGGGGGGTGGTGCGCATTTACACAACACCGATTTCAATTAAAAATGGAAAGCCTGTTATATGTTTTGTCAGTTCATGTGCATGACAATGGCAATTTGGGGGCCTGAAAAAGCAAACATTTAAAAAAAAGGGTTTCAAAGTGCAACTTTTTGAAAGATGTCAAAAATGCAAAGGAATTTTTTTAATTTTTTTTGTATATCATCGTCATGTAAACATATTTGAAGTGTAGCCAACTATTTCTGTAAACACATTACACAGTTTGGTAGTATTCAAATTTTCTTTATCAATGCCAACAAAATATATCTATGCATGTTGAAGCATACACACTAGGGATGTAACGATATCAAAATCTCACGATACGATAATATCTCGATAAGAAATCCATGATACGATATTTGTTGCATTATAAAAAGAAAGACAAATGAAGACTTGGGGAAAAAAATGAAAATTTAGTACATTTTAAAGCTAAATTCTTCTATCTAATGCACTTTGAGAGTTCAAAATGAAGAGCTCCAGCCCATGATCCTAAGAAAACTTAAGTCAGTGAATTGACTTGTACCTGAACTTTAAAGGGTACTCAACCCTCTTTTTAGTTTTAGGTATACTGTCTCAGTCTAAATTACATTCACACTGGTGTTTTAGAAGCCAAACAAATTAGAATATAATAATAATAATAATATTTTTATATTATTGTTATTCCTATGACAGTAATAGCCATATATTGTAAAACAGTTGCATTGTAAAATAAATTAAAATGAATATTTCATATGTATATTATTTTTGCTTTACACTACAGTAGGGAAATTACAATACTTATTTCCTAATTTCTACACTTGAAAGAGATATTTTGAATTTGGACTGCAGTAATGTTACCCATTTAAACAGCTAGCTGTTAGCAATTCACACTGCACTTTTATTTAAGACAGCTTTTATTTAGAAGGAAACAGCAGTAGATCTTTTATTCTGATAGAAAACTCCAGCTTCAGTGAAAACTGGCCCAGAAAAACGTGTCTCACTACAAATCTAGTGAAATACTGTAATCATCTGCCCATTAAAATGTTGTGAATAATGCAAATGTGAAAATAAAGCATAACTGGTGGCCGTTGTGTTCCCAAACATGCGCTAATTTCACAGCACATGCAATAAACCAGTTCACTGCATTCACTGTGAACTGAGCCATTCTGAGGCACGGAAAACACTGGATCACAAGCTGATCATGTGAACGAAGTGCTTTCAACATGCAGCGAAAACAGACTCGATGAAGGAATTATTAAGCCATATTGTGCTTTTCAGTTTTAGTTCATTTGACAGATACTGTGCCAAAGCATAATGGCCCAAAACACAACTTTAAAGACCTTTTATGTTAGAATAAAAAGTTTAAGTATATTTAAAAAATCTACACTTTTTGCCCGGAAGACCTCGTTTCATATTGTCATGTGACTACGATAATTTCGAGACAGTTTTGCTATCGCAATAACACGATACTGATAATATTGTTACATCCCTAATACACACACAACCACACAAACTACATGAGGTATAATAAAGTACTGATAATAAAGGTGAATGCCTCACCTTCTCTAAAAGTGCAAATGTTCTTCTTGATGGAGACAAAGCTCTCATTAGCAATGGCTGGATCTTCAATGACTTTCCTCTCCACGTAGACAATCATATTTTTTTGCTGAAAGCCATTAAAGCAGAGAACAAGACAATGTTCTGAATGTCAATGTCAACAAAGAGCAATTATGAACAGAACTCAGGAAACATTATGCTTTAATATCACTAAACTGAGGTTTTGAATTGAAGAACACTTTAATAAAAAAAAATTCAAAGAAAGCATGTTAATGCAATTAGTGACATACCAAAGACTCACATTAATACAGTATACTTAAATACCTCAACTGAATTGAGGTCATTTGTTTTATTTATCTTATTACTGACTGTTTACGTCTCTTTTTTGCAAATTTAATTCAGTTTGAAATCAAGTTTGAAATCAAGCCTCCATTGTGCTGTAAGCTATTGCAAAAACATTATCCGATTGTAAAGACACAAATACACAGAATAAGCAAACATTTAAGTGAGATTATAGTCAAGTCACCTTTATTTATATAGCGCTTTTAACAATACAAATTAAAAGCGTAATGGTATAGTAATGGTAATTGATCAATTTTTGTATGTAAATAAAAGGCAAAATAAAATTATTCCATTTCACTTTGAAATACGTCACAAAACTGAAGTCAGCGGCAACTTCCGGTTCATAGGGACTTTAATATTAAAAATTTTCAAGGTATTGTATTGAAGTTAGAAATTCCAGTATTGGGATCACTAATTCACGAATGTACATCAATAAGATAAAAGTGTGTTTTGTTGAAAGTAGCTATTTTCTACATAGATCTTTGATTTGAGTGAATATTTATTGGTGATTCATTAAATATCGCTGACTAAAAAAGAACTAATAACTAGTACTCTGAGTAGTTTTTGAGAAGAGTACTTTGTACTTTCAACTTAAGTACTGTTTTAGCACCAGTACTTTTACTTGTAATTGAGTAATATATCAGCAATGTTGCAGTACTTGTACTAAAGTACAAATTTTCAGTACTCTTTCCACCACTGGCTGTGGGTGCTAACGAGTCTTCAACAACCACTTTGTAAAAACAATATTGGACCAATAACAACTCAAAAAGAGGGCTATATATAAAGAGAGAAATACAAGAGACTAAACAAGGTAATTAACTAAACACAGGCAAATAAAAAACATGGTAAGAAAAGAACAAAGACAAAAAACTGAACTGGGAACAGTGGAAAACTGACAAGATAACTCATTACAAAAGCAAATCATAAATCTAAGCATTACATTGATCTATCAATTACACAAGTAAAAATACCATTACTGACTGAATTTGGCATTTGTACAGTATACCAAATAATAAACTTAATATAGTTTGCCAACATTTAATGTGCTCTGATGTTTGTTGAAATGCAAGGTTTACAGGTTTACAGTTCTGAGGTTTACAGATGCGCTAACCAGTAGATCATCAGCTTCAGTACATGACATGACTAAGAATAATCATTCCTGTGCCAGAGCATGCCAGGTGGTCCTGATCTTTGGATCCTTTTACCTTTGACACACATTCTGTAAGGCTCCAACTTGTAATGACTCTCCCAACCACTATGTGGCCCCAGCTTCTGTAGAATTCATTGTATTGTTACTCATTTAGCACTTGATTTCGTCCACCTGTGGGTCATTATCTCATTTGTGTTTGCCTATTTAAGCATGCTTCTTTCTTTCAGTTGTGTTCAGTCTTGAGCCTACTATGTATGTGTTATCCTTACCAAGAAAGCTAAGTCTGTTGTGTTTTTTGGGATTTGCCTTTTGCTTATCTTTTGTTTCTTGTATTTATCTCTGTGGAAGCACGGCTTCCTTTTTGTTGTACTTTTGAACTTGAACTCCTCAGTAAAGCACTCTTTATTCAGTCATCTATCTGCCCTTGGGTCCATCTGTTATTTGTCATCCACCATAGCTCAGTGGTAAAGAGGCCGTTCAGTCGACTAGAAGACCCGAGTTCTATTCCAGCATCAGACACCCGTCACAGCAAGACTGAACCATGGAAGTGGACCCAGCAGTAGATGCCACACCTGCCTCCAATGATGATCGTATCCTAGCTATTCTGTCTGGCCAAGCTTCCACCATTCACAGACATGAGCAGATCCTAACTGAAATCCTACATCGCTTAAGTGAGCAGACTATGTCTCAAGCCTCTTCAGTTTTAACCACCCCACCCGTTCTAGCTGAAAGATCCACGCCTCCATTAACTGGGCTTTTACCTGAGCCAAGACTGCCTGCACCAGAGAGGTATGATGGGAACCCTGAGAGACGTCGAGGCTTTATCACTCAGTGTACTCTGGCATTTGGATTACAACCTAACAGCTTTCCAACAGAGAACAGCAAGGTTGCATATATCATCACTCTGCTCACCGGTAAAGCGCTGGACTGGGCTACGGCTTTGTGGGAACAACAGTCCCCACTGGCTGACGATTGTGACCTATTTGTTGCAGAGATGAGGAGGGTTTTTCATCACCCTACCAGTGGAGGAGAGGTTGACCACAGGCTACTCCAGATTTCTCAAGGGACAAGGAGTGTGGCAGAGTTTGCGATTGAGTTCCGCACCTTAGCCTCAGAGAGCAGTTGGGACCAACGAGCCCTGAGAGTGACGTTTCACCGTCTCTTCGAGAGCGCAGACGGGAACGCCATGGGGAGGTCCGGCTGCCTGAGCCCCAAGCTTCTAGCAGTGCCCTTGATTCACCTCCACTTGCCATGAATTTCGAGGAACCCATGCAGTTTGGAAGGGCCAGACTGTCACAAGCCGAGAGGGAACGACGCATTAGGGAGAAATGCTGCTTGTACTGTGGAAAGCCAGATCACTTCAGAAAGACAACTCTTGTCCAAGAAGAGGGGGGCTGGGACGAGAGTAATCACCTTCCCCCAACCAGCAGCTTCTGGGGTTTCACTTAATGTATCACTGGATTAGGGTAACCAACATCACAAGCATCAGGCCTTCCTAGATTCAGGGGCTGCTGGAAATTTTATGGACTTTACTTTGGCCAGACACCTGAGAATTCAGCCCATCTCTTCAAGAACCCCTGACCATAACTGCATTGGATGGGAGACCCCTTGGCTCTGGTCAGGTAAGAGTGCACTACACTCCTCCATCTCCAAACTGGTTGTCATAAGGAGAGGATACAGTTTTTCTTGATCCATTCACCGGAGTTCCCTTTCATTCTTGGTTTCCCATGGTTATCCATTTATAATCCACATATAGATTGAACAGCCAGTGTAGTGATTGGTTGGGGTACTAATTGTGGTATTTTGGGTCTCTCTCTGTTATTTTTCAGAGTTGCTGGCGACATCAAGACCGGTTTCCCACTGAAGCTAAGCAGGGTTGAGCCTGGTCAGTACCTGGATGGGAGACCTCCTGGGAATAACTAGGTTGCTGCTGGAAGAGGTGTTAGTGAGGCCAGCAGGGGGTGCTCACCCTGTGGTCTGTATGGGTCCTAACGCCCCAGTATAGTGACGGGGACATTATACTGTAAAAAGCACCGTCCTTTGGATGAGACGTTAAACCGAGGTCCTGACTCTCTGTGGTCATTAAAAATCCCAGGATGTCCTTCGAAAAAGAGTAGGGGTGTTACCCCGGCATCCTGGCCAAATTTGCCAATTGGCCTCTGACCATCATGGCCTCCTAATCATCCCCATACACTGATTGGCTTCATCACTCTGTCTCCTCTCCACCAATAAGCTGGTGTGTGGTGGGCGTTCTGGCGCACTATGGCTGCCGTCGCATCATCCAGGTGGATGCTGCACATTGGTGGTGGTTGAGGAGATTCCCCTCTTGTATGTAAAGCGCTTTGAGTGCCTAGAAAAGCGCTATATAAATGTAACGAATTATTATTATTATCTCTTGACTCACAACCAACCACGTCCAAGCTGCTGCCCATTCCTTTCAAGCCATCAGCCCAATCCAGGTGCTAACTATCCCCAAGCTTAAACCTGTATCTTCCGGAGTCCCAGTGCTTCCTCCTGAGTTGTCTCGAGTCCCCTCAGAATGTGCAGACCTCTGTGAAGTTTTCAGCAAGACCCACGCAGCCTCTCTGCCGCCCCACAGATTGTATGACTGTGCAATCGATCTGCTAACAGGTACCTGCCCCTCTCGAGGGAGACTTTATTCCCTCTCGGGCCCAGAAAGAGCTGCCATGGAGGAGTATATCAATGACACTCTTAACAGTGGGTTCATCCGTCCTTCTACATCACCGGCAGGGGCTGGCTTCTTCCTTGTGGGGAAGAAGGATGGCGGTCTTCGGCCGTGCATTGACTACTGGGGTCTTAATCGCATCACGGTAAAGAACCGTTACCCACTGCCACTGACAACGGCCTTCGAACTCCTTCAAGGGGCAACCATTTTCACAAAATTAGACCTTCGGAATGCCTATCACCTTGTTAGGATACAAGAAGGAGATGAGTGGAAGACAGCTTTTAATACTCCTAAGGGACACTATGAGTATCAGGTAATGCTCTTTGGGTTAGTCAATGCTACAGTCTTTTTCAGGCACTTATTAATGATGTGCTACGAGATATGCTAGACAAGTTTGTATTTGTATATCTTGATGATATTCTCATATTCTCTCGTTGCTATCAAGAACATGTCCAACATGTCCGAATCATCCTCTCTCAACTGCTGAAGAATGGAGTCTTTGTCAATCTGGAGAAGAGCGAATTTCATGTCCCCACTGTCTCTTTTCTTGGATTCATTGTCTCTAGTGGCAACGTCCAGATGGATCCTGGCAAGATTCAGGCGGTTCTAAATTGGCCCCAACCATGCTCCGTCAAAGAGGTCCAACGCTTTCTGGGATTTTCCAACTTTTATAGGAGGTTCATTAGGAACTTTAGTGCTATAGCAGAACCCCTGACCGCTCTTACCAAGAAGGCATCAAGCCCATTTAAGTGGACTGAGAGGGCTAGTCATGCATTCGACCGACTCAAGCAGCTCTTCACTTCCGCACCCATTCTGACTCTCCCAGATCCCGAGTTGCCCTTTGTAGTCAAGCTGGATGCTTTGGGCGTTGATAGGAGCAGTCTTGTCGCAGAGAGCAAGAAGTGACCACAAGCTTCATCCTTGTGCTTACTTCTCACGTCGACTTTCCCAAGCCGAGAGGAATTATGATATTGGTAACCGGGAGCTGTTGGCAGTTAAGTTGGCCCTTGAGGAGTGGAGACAGTGGCTGAAGGGGGCCAAACACCCATTCCTTATCTGGACAGACCACAGGAACCTCACCTACATCCGTGAGGCCAAGAGATTGAGCTCACGTCAGGCTCGTTGGGCCCTCTTCTTTAATCGCTTTGACTTTACTCTCTCATACCGGCCAGGTTCTAAGAATTTAAAGGCTTGAAGGCTTGTCATCTTATACCGTTACCCAAGATTCCCACAGCAGGTCAGACAGCGGACTTGTTGATGCAACATGTCTTCAGAATTCATGGCTTTCCCCAAGATATGGTGTCCGACCGGGGATCACAATTTACCTCCCTCTTCTGGAAGTCGTTCGGATGACTAATTGGGGCATCCATTAGCCTGTCCTCTGGATTTCACCCCCAATCAAATGGATAGATAGAGAGAGTCAACCAAGAGATTGAAAAAACTCTCAGATGCCTGGTCTCTAACAATCAGACTGCTTGGAGCTCTCAGTTGGTCTGGGCTGAATTTGCACACAACACTCTACACCACTCTTCTTTAGGCATGTTCCCCTTTGAATGCCAGTTTGCCCCCCTCCCCGCTCTGTTCCCTGAACAGGATCCCAAGGTCCGTGTACCAGCTGCTGCTTAACTTGTTCAGGAGGTGTCGACGGGCGTGGCAGAGAGCACGAATAGCCCTACTAATAGCCACTCAACAACAGCAGAGGCATGCAAACCAGCACCGTAGAATTGGACCATCACTTAGACCAGGTCAGAGAGTGTGGCTGTCTACTAGGGACCTCCCTCTGCACGTTGAGTCACGGAAATTAGCACCTCGCTTCATCGGCCCCTTCAAGGTCCTCAAAAGGATCAACCCAGTGTCCTACCGACTTCTTCTACCCAGGTCCATGCGCATCCATCCCACCTTTCACATCTCCCGTTTGAAACCTGTTGTCTATTCTCCTTTGTCCCCAGCTAGGAAACCCCCTCCAGTTCCTCGCATCATTGGTGGTCAACCAGCCTACACCGTGCGCCGACTGCTGGACTCTCGCCAGGTCCATGGGAGAACCCAGTATCTTGTGGATTGGGAGGGTTATGGCCCAGAGGAGCGGTCTTGGGTACCAGCTCGAGATATTCTACCACTAGCTGGCCCCAGCTTTTGTAGAATTCATTGTATTGCTACTCATTTAGCACTTGATTTTGTCCACCTGTGGGTCATTATCTCATTTGTGTTTGCCTATTTAAGCATGCTTCTTTCTTTCAGTTGTGTTCAGTCTTGAGCCTACTATGTATGTGTTATCCTTACCAAGAACGCTAAGTCTGTTGTGTTTTTGGGGATTTGCCTTTTGCTCATCTTTTGTTTCTTGTATTTTTCCCTGTGGAAGCACGGCTTCCTTTTTGTTGTACTTTTGAACTTGAACTCCTCAGTAAAGCACTCTTTATTCAGTCATCTATCTGCCCTTGGGTCCATCTGTTATTTGTCATCCACCATCGCTCAGTGGTAAAGAGGCCGTTCAGTCGACTAGAAGACCCGAGTTCTATTCCAGCATCAGACACCCGTCACACATTCTTAATGACCACATCTGCATTTCTTCTTTTTGTGTGTGTGTGTGTGTGTGTGTGTGTGTGTGTAACATTTTGTAGTGTTCTCACCTGTGTCAGAAACATGCAGAGTTCTTTGAAAGGCTGTAGCAGACTGGCGTCTCTGATTTTCTTTATAATAAGGACACTTTTGGGTGGCTTGTTCCATGTCAATCTCTGACTGGCTGGATCTTGAATATGCCTGAATGCACAGATATGAACAAACATGTTTGTCTATATAGCATGGTTTTTATTAAACATTTCAGTTTATTGGGTGACAAAAAATAAGCTCTTATTTCGTTTTGCATGGTAATTAAGAGGTCGATTGAGATCAATTTTCCCTGATTGTTTGATATTTAAGAGGTCATTGTACTATAAAACACATAAAATATAAAACACACTGTACTACTTCCTCCAAGAACAGCTGTCATTGAAACCAAAATGACTTGTTTTATACTTCCTTGTCTTTATGATGTAATGGAGATAATTACACCAGCACAATCCTGTCTGCACAGCAACAGATCAACACCTACTTCATCATCACCACATTAGTGAGATGATAAGGACAGGCAGAATAAATATTAAAACAGCTTCACTGGGGAAAAAAACTTAAATAAAAAAAATTACCATTTCAGGAGTTCTAAAGGTATTAGGAAAGTAGTTTATTTTCAACTACGTAAATACAGTTAGGTCCATATATATTTGGACACTGACACAATTTTCATAATTTCGGCTCTGTATGCCAACAGAATAGAATTAAAATGAAACAATCAAGATGAAATTGAAGTGCAGACTTTAAGCTTTAATTCAAGGGGTTCAACAAAAATATAACATAAAAAGCTTAGGAATTACAACCATTTTTATACAAATTATAATCATAAATAAAATGTTCATTTTTAATATTTTGTTGAGGATCCTTTGCAGGCAATGACTGCCTTAAAGGAACACTCCACTTTTTTGGAAATAGGCTCATTTTCCAAGTCCCTGAGAGTTAAAAAGTTGTGTTTTACCGTTTTTGAATCCATTCAGCCGATGTCTGGCGGTAGCACTTTTAGCTTAGCTTAGCATAGATCATTGAATCTGATTAGACCATTAGCATCGCGCTCAAAAATGACCAAAGAGTTTCGATATTTTTCATATTTAAAGCTTGACTCTCCTGTAGTTACATCGTGTACTAAAACCGACAGAAAATGAAAAGTTGCGATTTTCTAGGCTGATATGGCTAGGAACTATACTCTCATTCAGGCGTAATAATCAAGAAACTTTTTCAAGCTTTAAATAGGAAAATTTTCGAAACTCTTTGGTCATTTTTGATGACCAAATGCTAATGGTCTAATCAGATTCAATGATCTATGCTAAGCTAAGCTAAAAGTGCTACCGCCAGAACCGGAGATCGGCTGAATGGATTCAAAAACGGTAAAACTCATCTGCTTAACTCTAGGGGAGGTGTAAAATGAGCCTATTTCCAAAAAAGTGGAGTGTTCCTTTAAGCCTGGAACTCATGGACATCACCAGAGACTAGGTTTCCTCCTTTGTGATGCTTTGCCAGGCCTTTACTGCAGCTGACATCAGTTGTTGTTTGTTTGTGGGTCTTTCTGCTTTTAGTTTTGTCTTCAGCAAGTGAAATGCATGCTCAATCGGGTTTAGATGAAGAGATTGACTTGGCCATCGCAAAATATTCCACTTTTTTACCTTAAAAAACTCCTGGGTTGCTTTTGCAGTATGTTTTGGGTCATCGTCCAATATATGGACCTAACTGTATGTGTGTGTGTGTGTGTGTGTGTGTATACAGTGGTGTGAAAAAGATTTTGCCCCCTTCCTGTTTTTTTTTTTTTTTGCATATGTCACACTTGAATGATTCAGATCATCAAACAAATTTTAATATTACACAAAGATAACCCATGTAAATACAAAATGCAGTTTAGAAATAATGATTTCATTTATTAAGGGAAAAAGCTGTCCAAACCTGCCTGGCACAACATGAAAAAGTAATTGCCCCCTAAATCTAATAACTGGTTGTGCCACCCTTTGCAGCATCAACTGCAACCAAGCGTTTGCAATAACTGGCAATGAGTCTTTCACATCACTGTAGAGGAATTTTGGCCCACTCTTCTTTGCAGAATTGTTTTAATTCAGCCATATTGGAGGGTTTTCAAGCATGAAAGGACTGTTTAAGGTCATGCCACAGCATCTCAATCGGATTTAAGTCCGGACTTTGACTTGGCCACTCCAAAACCTTAATTTTGTTTTTCTTGAGCCATTCAGAGGTGGGCTTGCTGGTGTGTTTCGGATCATTGTGCTGCATAACCCAAGTGCGCTTGAGCTTGAAGTCACAAACTGACGGCCGGACATTCTCCTTCAGGATTTTCTGATAGCGTGCAGAATTCATGGTTCCATCAATTATGGCAAGTCATCCAGGTCCTGAAGCTGCAAAGCAGCCCCAGAACATCACCCTACCACAGGGGCGCAGATAGGATTTTTTAACTGGGGGGGACCAAGCAGCAGTCCAATTTTTTCAGTCCAGAAAAATCACTAGCTCTGTCAGAGATGATAGTATACGATCACTATGGTTACTGCTACAGGCACAATTGAGGCAGCTACCAGCTCCTCATAGGACCCCAGGGTCAGGAGCAATGTTCCCTCTGCGGCCGCGCAGAGGAAATAATGTGCCGCACACACGCAAAAATTAGTTGGGAAATCCATTTGATTCAATTCTAGTAAAAGCGAATGAACTGCAATGCTCGGATAAACCGCTATAGAGTTGATATTGCTCTAGAGTTATAACCGGTGAATGCGGTTTACAGGTTTCATAGAAAGATGAGTCGTTGTAGAAACCAAATCTTTTAATGGTTGCGGACAAAATAGCTCAAATCGAAAGCCAATACAAACGCAATGACACGTGAACAGAGGCGGACAGTACTGAAGTATTTTTACTCTGCTGTAAAAGTACTTTATCAAGTGTCAGTACTTTAAATGAACTTTATAGACATTTTTAGTCAATGCTACAGTCTTTTTCAGGCACTTATTAATGATGTGCTACGAGATATGCTAGACAAGTTTGTATTTGTATATCTTGATGATATTCTCATCTTCTCTCGTTGCTATCAAGAACATGTCCAACATGTCCGAATCATCCTCTCTCAACTGCTGAAGAATGGAGTCTTTGTCAATCTGGAGAAGAGCGAATTTCATGTCCCCACTGTCTCTTTTCTTGGATTCATTGTCTCTAGTGGCAACGTCCAGATGGATCCTGGCAAGATTCAGGCGGTTCTAAATTGGCCCCAACCATGCTCCGTCAAAGAGGTCCAACGCTTTCTGGGATTTTCCAACTTTTATAGGAGGTTCATTAGGAACTTTAGTGCTATAGCAGAACCCCTGACCACTCTTACCAAGAAGGCATCAAGCCCATTTAAGTGGACTGAGAGGGCTAGTCATGCATTCGACCGACTCAAGCAGCTCTTCACTTCCGCACCCATTCTGACTCTCCCAGATCCCGAGTTGCCCTTTGTAGTCAAGCTGGATGCTTTGGGCGTTGATAGGAGCAGTCTTGTCGCAGAGAGCAAGAAGTGACCACAAGCTTCATCCTTGTGCTTACTTCTCACGTTGACTTTCCCAAGCCGAGAGGAATTATGATATTGGTAACCGGGAGCTGTTGGCAGTTAAGTTGGCCCTTGAGGAGTGGAGACAGTGGCTGAAGGGGGCCAAACACCCATTCCTTATCTGGACAGACCACAGGAACCTCACCTACATCCGTGAGGCCAAGAGATTGAGCTCACGTCAGGCTCGTTGGGCCCTCTTCTTTAATCGCTTTGACTTTACTCTCTCATACCGGCCAGGTTCTAAGAATTTAAAGGCTTGAAGGCTTGTCATCTTATACCGTTACCCAAGATTCCCACAGCAGGTCAGACAGCGGACTTGTTGATGCAACATGTCTTCAGAATTCATGGCTTTCCCCAAGATATGGTGTCCGACCGGGGATCACAATTTACCTCCCTCTTCTGGAAGTCGTTCGGATGACTAATTGGGGCATCCATTAGCCTGTTCTCTGGATTTCATCCCCAATCAAATGGATAGACAGAGAGAGTCAACCAGGAGATTGAAAAGACTCTCAGATGCCTGGTCTCTAACAATCAGACTGCTTGGAGCTCTCAGTTGGTCTGGGCTGAATTTGCACACAACACTCTACACCACTCTTCTTTATGCATGTTCCCCTTTGAATGCCAGTTTGCCCCCCTCCCCCCTCTGTTCCCTGAACGGGATCCCGAGGTCCGTGTACCAGCTGCTGCTTAACTTGTTCAGGAGGTGTCGACGGGCGTGGCAGAGAGCACGAATAGCCCTACTAATAGCCACTCAACAACAGCAGAGGCATGCAAACCAGCACCGTAGAATTGGACCATCACTTAGACCAGGTCAGAGAGTGTGGCTGTCTACTAGGGACCTCCCTCTGCACGTTGAGTCACGGAAATTAGCACCTCGCTTCATCGGCCCCTTCAAGGTCCTCAAAAGGATCAACCCAGTGTCCTACCGACTTCTTCTACCCAGGTCCATGCGCATCCATCCCACCTTTCACATCTCCCGTTTGAAACCTGTTGTCTATTCTCCTTTGTCCCCAGCTAGGAAACCCCCTCCAGTTCCTCGCATCATTGGTGGTCAACCAGCCTACACCGTGCGCCGACTGCTGGACTCTCGCCAGGTCCATGGGAGAACCCAGTATCTTGTGGATTGGGAGGGTTATGGCCCAGAGGAGCGGTCTTGGGTACCAGCTCGAGATATTCTACCACTAGCTGGCCCCAGCTTTTGTAGAATTCATTGTATTGCTACTCATTTAGCACTTGATTTTGTCCACCTGTGGGTCATTATCTCATTTGTGTTTGCCTATTTAAGCATGCTTCTTTCTTTCAGTTGTGTTCAGTCTTGAGCCTACTATGTATGTGTTATCCTTACCAAGAACGCTAAGTCTGTTGTGTTTTTGGGGATTTGCCTTTTGCTCATCTTTTGTTTCTTGTATTTTTCCCTGTGGAAGCACGGCTTCCTTTTTGTTGTACTTTTGAACTTGAACTCCTCAGTAAAGCACTCTTTATTCAGTCATCTATCTGCCCTTGGGTCCATCTGTTATTTGTCATCCACCATAGCTCAGTGGTAAAGAGGCTGTTCAGTCGACTAGAAGACCCGAGTTCAATTCCAGCCTCAGCCACCCATCACACATTCTTAATGACCACATCTGCATTTCTTCTTTGTGTGTGTGTGTGTGTGTGTGTGTGTGTGTGTGTGTAATATTTTGTGGTGTTCTCACCTGTGTCAGAAAAACGCAGAGTTCTTTGAAAGGCTGTAGCAGACTGGCGTCTCTGATTTTCTTTATAATAAGGACACTTTTGGGTGGCTTGTTCCATGTCAATCTCTGACTGGCTGGATCTTGAATATGCCTGAATGCACAGATATGAACAAACATGTTTGTCTATATAGCATGGTTTTTATTAAACATTTAAGTTTATTGGGTGACAAAAAATAAGCTCTTATTTCGTTTTGCATGGTAATTAAGAGGTCAATTGAGATCCATTTTCCCTGATTGTTTGATATTTAAGAGGTCATTGTACTATAAAACACGTAAAATATAAAACACACTGTACTACTTCCTCCAAGAACAGCTGTCATTGAAACCAAAATTACTTGTTTTATACTTCCTTGTCTTTATGATCTAATGGAGATAATTACACTAGCACAATCCTGTCTGCACAGCAACAGATCAACACCTACTTCATCATCACCACATTAGTGAGATGATAAGGACAGGCAGAATAAATATTAAAACAGCTTCACTGGGGGAAAAAAAAAATTATAAAAAAAACTTACCATTTCAGGAGTTCTAAAGGTATTAGGAAAGTAGTTTATTTTCAACTACGTAAATACAGTTAGGTCCATATATATTTGGTCACTGACACAATTTTCATAATTTCGGCTCTGTATGCCAACAGAATAGAATTAAAATGAAACAATCAAGATGAAATTGAAGTGCAGACTTTAAGCTTTAATTCAAGGGGTTCAACAAAAATATAACATAAAAAGCTTAGGAATTACAACCATTTTTATACACAGTCCCCCCATTTTCATGGGCTCAAATGTAATTGGACAAATAATTATAATCATAAATAAAATGTTAATTTTTTATATTTTGTTGAGGATCCTTTGCAGGCAATGACTGCCTTAAGCCTGGAACTCATGGACATCACCAGAGACTAGGTTTCCTCCTTTGTGATGCTTTGCCAGGCCTTTACTGCAGCTGACGTCAGTTGTTGTTTGTTTGTGGGTCTTTCTGCTTTTAGTTTTGTCTTCAGCAAGTGAAATGCATGCTCAATAGGGTTTAGATCAAGAGATTGACATGGCCATCGCAAAATATTCCACTTTTTTACCTTAAAAAACTCCTGGGTTGCTTTTGCAGTATGTTCTGGGTCATCGTCCAATATATGGACCTAACTGTGTGTGTGTGTGTGTGTGTGTATATACAGTGGTGTGAAAAAGGTTTTGCCCCCTTCCTGTTTTTTTTTTGCATATGTCACACTTGAATGATTCAGATCATCAAACTAATTTTAATATTACACAAAAATAACCCATGTAAATACAAAATGCAGTTTAGAAATAATGATTTCATTTATTAAGCGAAAAAAGCTGTCCAAACCTGCCTGGCCCAACATGAAAAAGTAATTGCCCCCTAAATCTAATAACATTGGTAGGTCGTAGCACATACACACACAGAGAACGTAAACGTCGGTGGCAAAATCAACGTTACTCACCTGTCAAAAAGAAACAACACAACCTCGGCGTCCGATTCGAGCCCTTCTCGCTCCTTAAGTTTGTCTCCACCGCTGGAAAGCTGCTCCGATATTTACACGGGTCCTACCTCTTGCCTGATCATAACCCTTCTTTTTAATGTTATGTTTCTTTGGAGGTATTTCCCTAAGCTTTTTTTAGTATGCCATTTCTCTCTATCTGTAGTTGATCTGCTAATATTCGTCCTGTACACTCAAATTGAGCGCTCTCTTCTGTCTATCAGTACAAGACACGCCTCCTTACTGCTGGTTGGCTGCAAGTGTGTTTTGGGACTCGGTCAGGCACTACGTCAAAAGCGTTTTTCAAAAATCGCTTCGTGCACGTTTAAAGGAGTGGCGGTCCGGGCCGCAACTAGAGGAAACCCTGATTGATCCTCTGTTTACCGATGTCGCCTTTCGTAGAGACAGTGAGGGGGACGGATCGGGTCACTATGAATCACTATGAATCTGAATCCCCAGTGCCATCTGCGCGCCTGCCCTACCACCACCATGTTTGACTGTTGGTATGATGTTTTTTATGAAATGCTGTGTTGGTTTTCGTGCAAATGCAATATCGTGCATCCCTATTTTGCACTCTTGATGTTTTAGAGATTCACCCCTTCATTGCCAATGGAAGATCACAAGACTGTGTTGATCACACTGTTGTTGACCTTGGTAATTTAATATTGCTGTCCTGTTCGGAGTGGAATTCAATGCACATTCCCAATCAGTCGGTCACTATTATTATTATGGGGTTTACTCAAAAGCCCCAATCATTGGTTTGCTAACCCAAGTTTGTGTCTTCTTAATGATGATTCTGGTCTCTGTATAAATAAGCTTAATACAAAAGAGAATGTTGTTTGCTGGTTTTACGGCAGCGAAGAAGACAATAATACAGAACTGGTTTACGCCACACATGTGTGGAAATATTGGATCCATAGCCTCCTGCAAATAGTGACTTGTGAATGTACAACAGCGCGAATTAATGGGGCCAAGCCTTCTACTATTGATGCTTGGCAGTGTTTTTTCTCTAATATACATGATTATATAAAGGAATTACTTTTTTTTTTCTTTATCTCCCTCTCTCTCTCCCTTTTGATTGGACTTTTGGAATAGGGAGTATACGTCTGTTGTTTTGTTGTGTTGTGTTTTGTTTGTTTTGAATGGATATTGTGTTGTGATGTTGTGTGTGAAAATAAATAAAAAGATGTTGTTAAAAAAAAAAAGCCCCAATCATCTCTGATTAAGAGATTTTGCATGCTGAGCCAATTCCCGTACATACGGGTATATAAGGCGACAGTGTACGGGTAATATAAGGCGACAGCGTGCATCCACTCATTCAGATTTTTGCTTCGGAGCCGAGTGGTTTTATGAAAGCTGTTATACTCCACAAAACCATTCATCTGCTGTGTGTTCGGAGGGCTGTTCTGTTTGATGTTATGGCCAAGCATCAATAGTAGAAGTAGAACAGTGGTGTCCCTTTTCAGCGATTCCCCTGGGCGCTTCAACTAAAAGAGCAGATTTCCTCTAAAAGAGCAAAAGCAGATGGCTCTTATGTATTTAAAGATGCTGCTCCGTCCGTGTCTTCTTGGTTGCGGTAGTTTCCTGTCCTCTGATAACAACCAAGAGCATCGTCGTCCGTGTCTGGACATTCAGCATGCTGAACACTCATTTACGGATGGTTCATGCCCGCACTGCGAGTGCACGACCATGGCAACATTGCAATCGCATCACAACTTTCTTAAAGGGGAAGTAGTAGACCCCTCTGTTCCCTGATTTTAAAGGGAATTTGGACAGCATCATTGTTTTATGGCTGACCACTGAGTCGGCCAGCGATTCATTGAACGAGTCGTATAACATCACCTCTGTCTGATTCGCTCTGATACCCTACAATGGTTAATAATCTGTTCAAGCCCCTTCAATCCGGGTTTAGGAAACTGCATAGTACTGAAACAGACATGGTTAACGTCATCAATGACTTATTATTAACTTCTGATTCTGGCTCTCTGTTGATTCTCATCCTACTTGATCTTAGTTCAGCCTTTGACACTGCTGACCATATGTTTTTACTTAACCGACTGGAAATTGCCTTTGGTGTATCTGGGACCACTCTAGACTTTAGGTCTTATTTTACGGATCACAGTCAATTTGCTTTTCAAATGGAGCAGCATTAACTACACAGAGCCGTAGTTCACTGACAAGTTACGCAATATCACATTCAATATTGCAGGCGATTCATCTGCGATCCTGAGCGCGAATTGCGTAGCTTGTCGGTGAACTATGGCTCTGTGTATTAAATTGCCGCTCCATTTGAAAACAGGTGATGGAGATTTAGCGCTAATCACAGAACCGTCTTTACTGACGAGATGCACATGACTATCGCATGCAAAATATCGTGCAGCCCTAGTAACCATAATGATTGATATGTTGATTTGTTTTATTGATATAATCTGTGGATTCCCATAATGTGATAATTGTATATAAATGATTTGAATAGCACAAGAGTATTCAATAGGTAAGACATTCCGGTGTCTTAAAGTGGCCATTGTGAGATTTTAGGAACACTCTGTGCCCTTAGATCAAAAATGCTGTGTCTGCTGATTTTCTGCTTAGTTTACTGTTTCAGATAAGACCTATACTTTGGCCTCTCACCAAATAGACAAACTTCCATATTTGGATGTCTGCACATAGAGTGATCTTATGTTGCCCAATAATGTACTTCTGCTTTCCTATATACAGGTGCTGGTCATATAATTAGAATATCATCAAAAAGTTGCTTTATTTCACTAATTCCATTCAAAAAGTGAAACTTGTATAATGTATACATTCATTCCACACAGACTGATATATTTCAAGTGTTTATTTCTTTTAATTTTGATGATTATAAGTGACAACTAATGAAAACCCCAAATTCAGTATCTCAGAAAATTAGAATATTACTTAAGACCAATACAAAGAAAGGATTTTTAGAAATCTTGGCCAACTGAAAAGTATGAACATGAAAAGTATGAGCATGTACAGCACTCAATACTTAGTTGGGGCTCCTTTTGCCTGAATTACTGCAGCAATGCGGCGTGGCATGGAGTCGATCAGTCTGTGGCACTGCTCAGGTGTTATGAGAGCCCAGGTTGCTCTGATAGTGGCCTTCAGCTCTTCTGCATTGTTGGGTCTGGCATATCGCATCTTCCTCTTCACAATACCCCATAGATTTTCTATGGGGTTAAGGTCAGGCGAGTTTGTGTGCAGGTGCCAAGTCCTGTTGGAAAATGAAATCTGCATCTCCATAAAGTTGGTCAGCAGCAGGAAGCATGAAGTGCTCTAAAACTTCCTGGTATACGGCTGTGTTGACCTTGGACCTCAGAAAACACAGTGGACCAACACCAGCAGATGACATGGCACCCCAAACCATCACTGACTGTGGAAACTTTACACTGGACCTCAAGCAACATGGATTCTGTGCCTCTCCTCTCTTCCTCCAGACTCTGGGACCCTGATTTCCAAAGGAAATGCAAAATTTACTTTCATCAGAGAACATAACTTTGGACTACTCAGCAGCAGTCCAGTCCTTTTTGTCTTTAGCCCAGGCGAGACGCTTCTGACGCTGTCTGTTGTTCAAGAGTGGCTTGACACAAGGAATGCGACAGCTGAAACCCATGTCTTGCATACGTCTGTGCGTAGTGGTTCTTGAAGCACTGACTCCAGCTGCAGTCCACTCTTTGTGAATCTCCCCCACATTTTTGAATGGGTTTTGTTTCACAATCCTCTCCAGGGTGCGGTTATCCCTATTGCTTGTACACTTTTTTCTACCACATCTTTTCCTTCCCTTCGCCTCTCTATTAATGTGCTTGGACACAGAACTCTGTGAACAGCCTGCCTCTTTTGCAATGACATTTTGTGTCTTGCCCTCCTTGTGCAAGGTGTCAATGGTCGTCTTTTGGACAACTGTCAAGTCAGCAGTCTTCCCCATGATTGTGTAGCCTACAGAACTAGACTGAGAGACCATTTAAAGGCCTTTGCAGGTGTTTTGAGTTAATTAGCTGATTAGAGTGTGGCACCAGGTGTCTTCAATATTGAACCTTTTCACAATATTCTAATTTTCTGAGATACTGAATTTGGGGTTTTCATTAGTTGTCACTTATAATCATCAAAATTAAAAGAAATAAACACTTGAAATATATCAGTCTGTGTGGAATGAATGTATACATTATACAAGTTTCACTTTTTGAATGGAATTAGTGAAATAAATCAACTTTTTGATGATATTCTAATTATATGACCAGCACCTGTATACTCATCATCCTGCCTAATAAAGTTGAGCTCTGATTGAACTAGACACTCGCATCTTGGTTTCATCATTGACTCCTGGGTACCTGTGACTCTCTGGCTGTACAACCCAGGTGAAAAACAAGTACACTTCCATAATGTTCTTTTTCGTGCACTAATTTTGTACATAATATACTAAAAATGATTCTTTAGTACTTAAGATAAACTTAAGATCATCTAAGTGTACTCAACTGTGCTATTTTGAGACACCATGAATATGAACTAAAATGCACTTTTAACAAACTATCTCTGCATTTAAAAAATGTATTTAGTTACCACCTGGGCAACTTGTGGATGTTTCTCATCTTTCCAACAGTATTTCTGAGATTAAGGCCGAATCCCAATTCTATTTTATACCCATTACCCTACCGCTACCCCTCTGCCAACCCCTTCCCCTTGTCCCTTGAAACAGAGTGCCAAGGGGTAGGGTTGAAAATATTCCACTAATAATTGGGACACCACTACTATACCGTCACACGTGATCATACGTCATCTAGCTTCTACAATAAACACACCTACTGGTGTGCATTTAGGGTTGTAACGGTATGAGATTTTCACGGTATGATAATCGTCTCAAAAAAATATCACGGTATCACGGTATACATTATTAAACCATCAAAACAAGTTTTTTTTTGGTTGAACAAATGTTTGGAAGCATGTGTTTATTCAAATTTCATTAATCAAAAACAATCAAGTAAATTTCATAATTGATTATATATTAGTTTAACAACTTATATTCATCATTAATAATTCATAATTCATAAATTCTGGTTTGACTTAATTTTTCTGGATTCTGTACTTTTATGATATAATACAAATATACTATCAAAAATGGTAGTGATAAAATTAATGCATAAAGCTTTAACAATTTAATTAATGTTTTAAAATGTAATCAAATGAAAATAACTTTTATCCTTTTATGTTTTCGTAAAGGACTGCACAACAGAGATTTACTAAATAAAAATAAGGAGAAAATTATATTCCTTAAATGTTTCTATAAATTATTATTATTATTTTAGAAGTAGGCTACATTATAGTACAGTCGTAATTTCTGTCAATTTCTTTGAGTTAAAAAGCGGACTTTTATTTTGACGGGTTGTAGTGAAGAGCTTTGAGTGTCAGTGTATTTGACAGTGGTTTTCTCAAATAAAATGATGAAAGGATTATTAATTGTTCTCTCATTGTCAGTGAGGCTCTGTTTGTGTCCATGTCCTCAGATAGTGAGACTGCAGGCGCTGTTAAACACTATGAGCGGCGCCAGTGCGCATACTTGAGTATGTAGTATATGACACAATGCCGCTCATTCATTCACAGAGAGACACGCAAAACAAACAGATTATATTTTTATATAGCAGTGTTTTTGCTCTTTAATAATCACAGACACTAGACCATGTCGTGATTTGACCACTCTGTTTTTGATTTATTCATCAATACATAAAATCGCGCATTTTATGTGACATCTGCATTGTAAATTCATTGTCATGACTGGATTCTGGGATTCACTCTGCTTCACGGAAATCATAAGGCTTTAACCTTATAACTGTATCTGCACGGAGGGATGGTGTTCTGAAATATAGGTATTGTTCGATGTGTTTCCTCTTTTTGCAGCCGCTTTGCGACCACAGTTTTTGCGATCTGTCTTTCCTCGAGGACAAATAAGCGTTCGTCTTTTCTATATTCAAAGTAACGTTATTCCCATACTGCCAATTTTAATTTATATTTTGACGTGGGATAGAGATTAGAGATAACTCATAACGGCCTCTGTCTCTGATGTTGTCTCCGCTGTATGTGTGGGTGGAGCAAGAGAACAGTTGAGTGGAAAGTTGTTGCCTAGGCGCAGGTGAGATTCTGCATCTTTTATTTTCTCCCAATACCGTAGATAAGCAAATGTACACGGTATGATAATCGTACGTGTTTATATCGTGGTATATCGTCATACCGGTATATCGTTACAACCCTATATGCATTAGATACTTTAATTACTGTTCTATATTAATGCGCTGCTTACTGACACGCACACACACACACACATACAGTATATATTGGAGATCGCGCAGCTCACATCCGGGAGCAAAGAAACTTGTAAACGCTGCCCCACGACTTTTTATTAATAACAGTTTAAATCGCTACATTGTATTTTCCAGCAACGAGAGGATAAAATCGCTGTTTTTGAAGTAACATTATACGTGCTCATTGTAAAGAGAGAGACGCACAGACGCACATACACTTCTCTCTCTCTCTTTCTCTCTCTCAATATTTGAGAAAAAGGTTTAGCGATTTTTAATTATTTGGGGAACTAGCCCCTCAATGTCTATGGTGGTTATCGCCCTGATCAGACATGAAAATATGTTTGGCAATATCGTGCAGTCAGTATATGACGTTAGGAAACTTTTGAGATTTTTTGCAAACATTTCTTTGAATAATATGACCGTAAATACAGTATGAACTCACGATTGAATGTAACAAAACAAATGATTACTTTTCATTAAAATCTTTATTAATGCCAATAATGCTTACATTTATGTGTCTTTTTTTCCGCTCGTGCAGCCATGTTGCCGCTGCAGCCGGTTTACACAGAGATGATTCATACCCCTTCGTTTGTAGTGTGGTCCTGAAAAATCTTTGTTTGAAGGGCTATCTGGCCCTTCCCCTTCCCCCTACCCCTCCAACCAAAAGAGAATCGAGACACCCCTACCCCTTCACGTGAACGTGCAAAACGGAGGGGTAGGGGAAAGGGGAAGGGCTAAGGGGTAGAAATGGGATTGGGTCTAAATTTTGGATGTCCAACAATTTTCTTTGTCTAAATAGCTCTAAAACTGAAGTAATGCTCCTTGGCTCTACCCACCAGCTGTGTAATGCTGCTTCTATTGATCTATCAGTTGATCGTGTTGCCCTAGCGCTACAAAGTAAACAAAAAAATCTTGGTGTCACCCTGGCATTTGAGCCTTTTGTACAGAACACGGTTAAGACCTTCTTTTTCATCTTAGAAATATTGCATGCATTCAGATTATGTTGCCCCTTCACCAGAATAATGTCAAAACATAGCAGATGTAAAACTAGGAAGGGATTAGGGATATCTCTGTGTTTTTGAGGCAGATAACATGCTTAGAATTTCATGAAAATCGACACACACATCAGCATTAACTAGATAGTTAGACAATGGCATGGGCGTGGAGGAGGAGCTCTGTAGTGCCAATATTTGACAAAAGTTGGGGGTTAGTTTTAGCTACAGACACCAAACTCGATACATACATTATTCTCATCAAGCCGGACAACGTTCTAATTTACAGTCATTAGCTACGACCAGCAGGAATTTGGCTATTTTGGTTTGAATGTGGATTTAAAAAAAAATCAGGCTGTGAATTAATGCACACTACTCTTGCAAAAATCATTAAATTCACACCAAACTTTTTCAACATGATGCTAAGATACTGAAGATGCTAAATTGCGAACATATTTTGGATATCTTGAACATTGTTGCCATGGCAATTTATTAAAATAACAATAAAAAAAGATAACAGTAATTGTCTTATATATTTAATGTGCATTATCCTAACTCTTCAAAAATTTTGACATATGGAGAACAAGTTATTCTTAGGAAACATGCTTAGTTTCATGAAAAAAACAGAGTTGTTAATTATCGGACCTAAAAACTCTGCATGTAATAACCTAGAACACTGCCTAACACTTGATGGCTGCTCTGTCAATTCTTCGTCATCAGTTAGGAACCTAGATGTGATATTTGATAGCAATCTTTCCTTTGAAAGCCACATTTCAAACATTTGTAAAACTGCATTTTCCATCTCCAAAATATACCTAAATTGCGACCTATTTGCGACCAATGTCAAATGCAGAAACGTTAGTTCATGCGTTCATGACCTCAAGGTTAGATTATTGTAATGCTTTATTGGGTGGTTGTTCTGTAGGCGTAATAAACAAACTACAGCTGGCCCAAAATGCAGCAGCTAGAGTTCTTTCTAGAACTAGGAAGTATGACCAGATTAGCCCAGTTCTGTCAACACTGCACTAACTCCCTATTAAACATCATATATATTTTAAAATCTTGCTAATTACTTATAAAGCCCTGAATGGTTTAGCACCTCAGTATTTGAGCGAGCTCTTATCGTATTATAGTCCTCCATGTCCGCTGCGTTCTCAAAACTCTGGCCATTTGATAATACCTAGAATATCAAAATCAACTGCGGGCGGCAGATACTTTTCCTATTTAGCGCCTAAACTCTGGAATAATCTACCTAACATTGTTTGGGAGGCAGACACACTCTGTCAGTTTAAATCTAGATTAAAGACCCATCTCTTTAACCTGGTTTACACATAACACACTAATACTTTTCTAATATTCAAATCCGTTAAAGGATTGTTAGGCTGCATTAATTAGGTCAACCGGAACTGGGAACACTTCCCATAACACCCGATGTACTTGTTACATCGTAAGAAGAATGTCATCTACGCTAATATTAGTCTGTTTCTTTCTTATTCCGAGGTCACCGTAGCCACCAGATCCAGTCAGTATCCAGATCAGATGGTCACTGCAGTCACCTGAATCCAGTCCGTATTCAGCCCAGATGGTGGATCAGCACCTAGAGACGACCTCTACAGCCCTGAATGTTAGCGGAGACCAGGACACCTAGATGAGCCCCAGAGACAGATCCCCAGTGAAGACCTAGTCACCTAGACTGCCATCGGGACAAGACCACAGGAACCAGACGGGAACCTCTGCACAATCTGACTTTGCTGCAGCCTGGAATTGAACTGCTGGTTCATCTGGCCAGAGGAGAACTGGCCCCCCGACTGAGCCTGGTTTCTCCCAAGGTTTTTTTTCTCCATTCTGTCACCGATGGAGGTTTGGTTCCTTGCTGCTGTCGCCTCTGGCTTGCTTAGTTGGGGACACTTCATTTCCAGCGATATTGTCGACTTGATTGCACAGATACTATTTAAACTGAACTGAGCTGGATGATGACATTACTGAATTCAATGATGAACTGCCTTTAACTGAAAATTGAGTGTTTACTATTGTCCTTTTGCATTATTGACACTATTTCCTATTTTATACTGTAAAGCTGCTTTGACACAATCTGTATTGTTAAAAGCGCTATATAAATAAAAGTGACTTGACATGACTTTCATAAATGTATCATGCTCAGGGGCCACCAAAAAATTTAAACTATCAGAAAAGTTGGCTGATAGATGAAGACTGTAATACCCAGGATTACC
>CM041804.1:5294449-5526949 GCA_023376895.1 Aspiorhynchus laticeps | reverse complement strand
TCAAAATCCATTTTAGATCACAATGGAATTTATTACAAGCACTCGATGATTATTTAAAGTGGGTTTTGAGCAAAAACGTTAATAATTACATACATTTGTAGCTTGATGCTAATTGTACCTCTAATTAGCCTACTTCAGATGTATTTTTGTAAGCATTATGGATATTTTGTGTTTCTGATAAAGAAACACAAGTTATTTATCTTAATTTAATGCTGTATATTGAGCAGCGGATGCTGCAAAATGCATTGTTGGTTGGCGCCACCTAGCGTGCAGGCGTGAATTAGCAGAAGGCGAACATTCGTTTCGCGCTCGGTGTGAAAGCAACATTCACGGGCGATTCGCCTCACTTTTTCGCATCGCACTCAGTGTGGAAAGGCCTTTACACTGTGTGTACACCGCGCCGCAACAACTAAAGTCTGTCTACACTGGACGCGACAAAGCGACCATTGAAAATCATTCGAAATTTGTGTCAATATGTCATAAATAGAACATGGCAGCAGTTTACTGTCGGGGATTTGTCGTGTCGAGGCGTGGCATCCAGTGTAGACAGCATCACTGATTATAATGAGTTCTATAGTATTTTGTCGCGCCGCGCCGCTCGAGTCCGGTGTAGACACGGTGTTACGATAAGGCAAGAAGTAGGACCCGTGTAAATATCGGCTCAGCTTTCCAGCGCTGGAGAGAATTCAAGGAGCGGGAAGGCCTGCGATAGGGCACAGAGGTTGCTTTGTTTCTTCTCGATAGGTGAGTAACATTGGTTTTGCTTTGTTTCACAGAACTAATCATTGCCTGGGATGCGTACGTATGTGTGGGGCGGAGCTATCAAAATAGGGGCGAGACCCTTTTGGGGTAGGGACTGTTTGTTTTGGTGATTTCAAATATCAACATTGGCTACCAGAAATCGCTTACCCCACCTTTAATTCACAGTGCATAAACTAATGTTAAGATACAACTTTAAATTGTATCTCAATTATAATTTATTAATAATTTTGAACTTAATATGAACTTAATAAAATTGACTTTGGCGTGCATATAATACACAATCGATGCTTAAAGTAGAAACAAAGAAGTGGCCATACTCAACCCCACTCCCCCACCCAAAAATAAATAAATAAATACAAACTAAAGTACTAAAAAAGTACTTTTTAATTTTCATAATTCGCAATGAATGTATATAGTGCCACAATAAATAAATAAATTAATTAATAATTGTTTGCAATTCAATTCACATTTATTTGTATAGCACTTTTCATGATACATTGTTGCAAAGCAGCTTCACAGAAAATGAACGTTTCTACATTACATTTAGTAGTTTACAGCACAAGTCAATCTGCGATACCAAACAGGAACACAGGGGGACGCCAAAAGACCACTAAACGAGCTGCCTTGACCTGACTGTTCCAGAATTACTAAACCACTGACTACTGCGTATTCTAAAACACCTTCAGCCAGCATCCAGTATAAACCACTCCTGCTTTTAAGCCAAATGCTGAATATTTTTTTATTTTTTTTAACTGACATCTGTACGTGAGTCTACTGTTATCTCCGTCATCTCTGATATAATCGGCTGTTTTCTCTGCATTAGAGTGGTTTTGAACTAACTGTTTGAATGCATTCACTTTCTGGATCCTTAGACATTCCAGGAGTTTACCAGCTGATCTGATCGCAAAAAAACTGCTTCTTTTCATTTTTATGTTTTTTTTTTTTCGTTAAAATTTACTGATTCAAATAATTTTACTACTCTGCGCTAGGGTGACCATTTGGCTATATATCTGTTTCAGGACAGTAGATGTGATTTTACCAGACAATGCGGGACACATGCGAGACAGATAGGTACATTTATACTGTTATGCTGTGTAAATATTGGTCTACATTTCAATTGCACATAATATACCTGTACATACAAAACTGTCTATTGTTATATACCTGTACATACAATTGTCAATTTGTATATTGTTATTACTTATTTACTTGTTCTTTTTAATTCTTTTTATTATCTGTGTTTTTTGTTCTGTCGCTGTCTTTCTGTTGCGCTGCGGTAGCTTCTGTCATGAAAACAAATTCCTCGTATGTGTACACATACCTGGCAATAAAGCTTATTCTGATTGTGATTCTGAAATACTGATTTACATTCGTTGGCATATGTGCCAATTTATGTTTCTGCCGGTGCATGCCCACACTTATGGCAACATTAAATTCAGGAGAGAAGATCATTTTTGAGTGCACACATGTAATGTCTGACAGATAGAGAGCGCGTCCGTTTTCTGTGAGAGTGAATGAATGGGAATTCAACAGCGAGCAGAGAGATTTGCGCTCACGCATTTGATGCGCTCTTGCAGGCTATAATGCGCTCTGAACATTTGTCATTAAAATAACTCCGCAGAAAAAGGAGAAGAAAGTCATGTCTGAAAGCTTCTATCGATTTTTTTAATTCGTTAAATGAATGGAGAATATCGTGTTTTTCCGTCGGTGGTGCTCGAGCACTTGATGACAAAGCTTTATTCCTTTGAGCCGTCCACGCAGTCATCATCAACGGAAAAACCATCGCGTATCATATGCACACCAAAGTCAATTTCTGCGTATAAATAGAACGCCAAATAGAAACAGAAACTTGTGGTATTGATACGCACATTCATAATGTACGATATATAAAGTAGCATAGTTTTTTTTTTTTTATAAGACAATCATATGCTCTCGCGGGCCACATAAAATTATGCGGTGGGCCGGAATAGGCCCGCGGGCCTTGAGTTTGACACCCCTGCTGTAACCCTTAAATCCAAACTGCCACACGGTTACTGAAAATGCATGTGCCCAGTGAGCACCATTTTCCTGATGCCACCAGGGTGGCTTTTGCACTGATGGCTTGGGCCCGCCATCGCTTATTATTATTATTACTATGGCCATTTTTGACAAAGACCACAAGTGAGACTATTTTTTTACGACCACTTACCAATGATGAATCATGCCCTCGTTTTTTTTTTGTGTGTGTGTTCACATACCAAGTGCCATAAAAGTCACAAAATTTCGTACCAGTCCGATGAAGCTATGATTTTTAAAAATTCAAAATGTAAAAATCACCAGAGGGTTAACTAATAGTATATGATATGAGTATAAAAGGCTGGCATACAGGAGCATTTTACCCCAAAATATTCAATCATACTCGATAACATTGATAGCACATTTGTAAAACAACAAACAGAATATTATAATATTAGTAAAAGATAGATAGAGAGAGATATTTAGGTAAAAAAATCCCATGTAGTTTTTCAGTCTATTTTACTAATAATTATTATTTAATAATAGAAAACTTTCTACTAAAACAACAATATAGATATTAGGCAGCCCATGATTACACCACACCTTACCAGAAAAAAAGTGCCTGAAAAGAAGGACCATAAACTCTAACTTGTTCAACTGTATTGTAAAATGGACTACAGAAATAGTTAATAAAGGACTCACATGACAGCTTTAGGATTCTTCATCATGCAGGCTTTGGGCCCAAATGTGGTGACAGGGCTTGGTCCATGAAGTGACTGTGTCCTCCTTTAAAAGAACAGAAAAATGACCATTTAAAATTTTAAGTATATATTGTAGCTGCAAGTACTCACAAAGTGCCCAAGCACTGTTGTGCCATTGGCATTTGTCTAGAAATCAACAAATCTAGAAAAATGATGCACAGTGAGCACATGCATTTATATGAATAAATATGAAAGGGGGAAAGGATGTGACGTGTGGCCAAGTAGTGTGTCCCATACTTGGAATTTGTGCTCTGAATTTCACCCACCCAAGTGCATACACACAGCAGTAAGTAGTGAACAAACACACACACACAAGTTTGTGTTAGTTTAAACAAACTAAATAGCCTTATGTTATTTTATCTTACACGACGGCATGTCATTTCTGTCTCTACATGGTCATGCGTTTACAGTTCTCCTCTGCTCTCTGTATCGCAAAGGGCAGAGTTACCGACCCATGCGCACACACACAGACACACACACACACACACACACACACACACACACACACACACACACACACACACACACACACACACACTTAAACAGTCTACACACTTACACTGTAGCCTATAACAAACTTATTAATTTCTTCAATTTATTTATGGAAAAACAGTGATACAGCCTTGTATGATTATTGAACTTTATACTACGTTGAATGCTTGATTCTGATTGGCTGACGAATGTTCTAAGGTGTGTAATTATTTTAAGGGAAAAGCACAGCGAACATAGTTCCAGGCAGGTCTTGACCGCATTACATGTCCATATCACGCCAAATGATTTGAGTTATTTCAAAGGTCCTTACAGCTTAAAACAGCAAAAGAACCAAAACCCACAACGACACTGGCCAAACAAATAAATATAGTAAACAAAAGGATTAAAACAACAGATCATTCCATGTTTTTGCCATAAAATTAAATTTTATCATGTACGGAAAGCACATACTCTATCTATCATACTCCTGCTCTCTCTCCCTCACAGACGCACATACAGTTTGCACACATGTTAACATACGCTCTAACGATTTTATCAGTAACATAGTTTAACAACTTAAAAACTACATGACTTCTCACAAACGAGGTAACAACGGCGCTGTTCGTGAAAAAAATTAACTTAAAGTTTCACTATTAGTAGAGACATTGCTGCCGAGCCCTTTTGAGAGACACACATAGGTAAAGTGTTGCCAACTCTCGCAAGATAAATAAGCAACCGCAGCTTCAAAATTAAAAGCCCAATATTATTATATTATTTATTATCATTAATACTATTTATTATCAATAAATGAGCCTGCAACATAGTAAACTGATACCACTTGGAGTCTGAAGAGCAAAAACAGAAGTTATTTTACAAAAATCATCAAATCAAGCGGGAAGACACACATCCTCCAATCACCTGCGAGCAGAATAGCTTTGGAGATGGAAAAGGAGAATAAAACAAGACAAAGAGCACTAAGGGGGAGCTTTAATATACGTATTTATAATAAAATAAACTCGAACCATATGTGAACCATGTGTACGTGAGTCTACTGTTATCTCCGTCATCTCTGATATAATCGGCTGTTTTCTCTGCATTAGAGTGGTTTTGAACTAACTGTTTGAATGCATTCACTTTCTGGATCCTTAGACATTCCAGGAGTTTACCAGCTGATCTGATCGCAAAAAAACTGCTTCTTTTCATTTTTATGTTTTGTTTTTTTTTCGTTAAAATTTACTGATTCAAATAATTTTACTACTCTGCGCTAGGGTGACCATTTGGCTATATATCTGTTTCAGGACAGTAGATGTGATTTTACCAGACAATGCGGGACACATGCGAGACAGATAGGTACATTTATACTGTTATGCTGTGTAAATATTGGTCTACATTTCAATTGCACATAATATACCTGTACATACAAAACTGTCTATTGTTATATACCTGTACATACAATTGTCAATTTGTATATTGCTATTACTTATTTACTTGTTCTTTTTAATTCTTTTTATTATCTGTGTTTTTTGTTCTGTCGCTGTCTTTCTGTTGCGCTGCGGTAGCTTCTGTCATGAAAACAAATTCCTCGTATGTGTACACATACCTGGCAATAAAGCTTATTCTGATTGTGATTCTGAAATACTGATTTACATTCGTTGGCATATGTGCCAATTTATGTTTCTGCCGGTGCATGCCCACACTTATGGCAACATTAAATTCAGGAGAGAAGATCATTTTTGAGTGCACACATGTAATGTCTGACAGATAGAGAGCGCGTCCGTTTTCTGTGAGAGTGAATGAATGGGAATTCATCTGCGAGCAGAGAGATTTGCGCTCACGCATTTGATGCGCTCTTGCAGGCTATAATGCGCTCTGAACATTTGTCATTAAAATAACTCCGCAGAAAAAGGAGAAGAAAGTCATGTCTGAAAGCTTCCATCGATTTTTTTAATTCGTTAAATGAATGGAGAATATCGTGTTTTTCCGTCGGTGGTGCTCGAGCACTTGATGACAAAGCTTTATTCCTTTGAGCCGTCCACGCAGTCATCATCAACGGAAAAACCATCGCGTATCATATGCACACCAAAGTCAATTTCTGCGTATAAATAGAACGCCAAATAGAAACAGAAACTTGTGGTATTGATACGCACATTCATAATGTACGATATATAAAGTAGCATAGTTTTTTTTTTTTTTTATAAGACAATCATATGCTCTCGCGGGCCACATAAAATTATGCGGCGGGCCGGAATAGGCCCGCGGGCCTTGAGTTTGACACCCCTGCTGTAACCCTTAAATCCAAACTGCCACACGGTTACTGAAAATGCATGTGCCCAGTGAGCACCATTTTCCTGATGCCACCAGGGTGGCTTTTGCACTGATGGCTTGGGCCCGCCATCGCTTATTATTATTATTATTATTACTATGGCCATTTTTGACAAAGACCACAAGTGAGACTATTTTTTTATGACCACTTACCAATGATGAATCATGCCCTCGTTTTTTTTTGTGTGTGGGTTCACATACCAAGTGCCATAAAAGTCACAAAATTTCGTACCAGTACGATGAAGCTATGATTTTTAAAAATTCAAAATGTAAAAATCACCAGAGGGTTAACTAATAGTATATGATATGAGTATAAAAGGCATACAGGAGCATTTTGCCCCAAAATATTCAATCATACTCGATAACATTGATAGCACATTGGTAAAACAACAAACAGAATATTATATTATTAGTAAAAGATAGATAGAGAGAGATATTTAGGTTAAAAAATCCCATGTAGTTTTTCAGTCTATTTTACTAATAATTATTATTTAATAATAGAAAACTTTCTACTAAAACTACTATAGATATTAGTCAGCCCATGATTACACCACACCTTGCCAGAAAAAAAGTGCCTGAAAAGAAGGACCATAAACTCTAACTTGTTCAACTGTATTGTAAAATGGACTACAGAAATAGTTAATAAAGGACTCACATGACAGCTTTAGGATTCTTCATCATGCAGGCTTTGGGCCCAAATGTGGTGACAGGGCTTGGTCCATGAAGTGACTGTGTCCTCCTTTAAAAGAACAGAAAAATGACCATTTAAAATTTATTTTAAGTATATTGTTACGTTTCTGTTGTTTGCCATGTCTTCCTTGTTGACCTAGTTTTCCTTAGTTGCCCTGTTTAGTTAATTAGCTCCACACCTGTTTCTGTTTCAGCCCTGATTATAATTAGTATTTAAAGTCTGTGTTCTCCCCTGTTACTTTGTCTGCTATTAGTTCGTTTTCCTGATGTGTTATGCTACCCCATGCTCCTGGATTTATTTTGTTTCTTCTGTGGACTAATATTAAAAAGACTATTATTTGATATCTTCCCGTGTCGTGCGCTTTATAGCATAGCACCGTAACAGAATAGCAGACCTACACAGTGAAAAAACTTTAGCGGCGTTTTCTTTCAGTTTATTTGTTTATTTTTCTTCCGTCCCTCTCCCGGAATGGACCCGGCCTTCCAACTCCTATGCCTGGAGCAACTGGACCGTTCGCTGGAGGACCATACCAGGGACTTTTTAGATCTGGCGTGCCTTACACACTACCTGGACCGCTCGCTCTGCGTCTTCTACATCTCCAGCCTGAGTGAGCGGTGTAAGGCACGCCTACCAGCGAACGGTCCCAGAGAGGATTTCGCCGCTTGTGTGGAGTGGGTGCTGGAGAATAATGAACAGTATTTCTCCGTCTGCCCTGCTGATGACAACTCCAGCCCCACTCCCGATCCAGAGCCCAGCCAGCCCTCACCATCTCGCTGCACGGAGTGTTCGCCAGAGCCCACTGCAGCCGCAGAGCCTGAGCCCGCCGCGATCATAGAGCCTACACCAATTAAAGTGACAGAGCCACTCATCGCCCCGGAGCCTGAACTCAACGCGACTGACCAAGTGTGTGAGCCAGCAACACCGTGCGTCGTGGGGATCATTGTGGAGATCGAGGGAATGGAGGATAACCCCGCCCACACTCCCACCACTGAGGGTGAGCTGTTGCTGGACTCGATAAAATGGGACTGTTTGAATGAGGAGGAATTCTGGCCTCTCCCTTTCCCGCTGGTTCCGTCCAGCCCTCCAGAGCCCCTGCTGGTTCCGTCCAGCCCTCCAGAGCCCCTGCTGGTTCCGTCCAGTACCCGTTCCTCAAACTCTGGAAAGTTCCCATCCAGCCTCCCACTCCCTCCTCCTCTGTACCATCCAGCCAGTCCATCAGCCCTCTCTCAGCTGCCTCAGGAAGGCCCCTCAGTTCACCCTCAGCACGCCATGTCCGGTGGTTCGGTTGCGCTTCGGGACTTCCTGTCACCATCTTCCTCGGGGTTGGAGGATCCCCAGTCTCCGCCTCCAGCCTTCGAGACCCGGACTCCACCTCGGCCCTCCGATCCATCGGCTCCACCTTGGCTCTTGGCTCCCTCGTCTCCACCGTGGCCCGTCATTCCACCGGCTCCACCGGGCTCCCTCGTCCCTCCGGCTCCGCCTTGGTCAGTCGTCCACCTGCCTTCTCCACGGGACTCCACTCTTCCAGCTCTGCCTCATCCCTCCGTCCCTGTGGCTCCGTCGGGCTCCTCCCTCCCTCCGGCTACACCTTCGTCCTCTGTCACTCCGGCTCCGCCGCGTCATTCCGGATCCCCGCCTCCGCCTCAGTCGCCCGAGCCGCCGGCTCCGCCTAGGCCCTCCGGATCCTCTGTGTCACCCAGGCTCTGCGGCTGCTCTGCTCCAACCTGGGCTCCTACTCCATCGGCGTCATCTCCGTCAGTCGGCCCCCTGGTGTCGACGGTCCCATCGCCACCATGGCTCCTCCCGCCGTCGACTCCACCGTGGGCCGCCATCCTGGCTGGCCTCTGGATTTCCACCAGGCGCCTCCTGCTCCGGGCTCCTCCCTGGCTCCTCCCACCCTCCACTCCCCCATGGACTTATTTTTTTGGACTCTTTTTGTTTCTGCCCCTTTCCCTTTGCCTGCCCCTCATCTGCTCCTCGCCCGCCTCCTGAACCCCCACCCTCCCTCCTCTGTTGGACCTTTGTCGGTGCGAGGACGCACCGTTCCGGGAGGGGGCGAAATGTTACTTTTCTGTTGTTTGCCATGTCTTCCTTGTTGACCTAGTTTTCCTTAGTTGCCCTGTTTAGTTAATTAGCTCCACACCTGTTTCTGTTTCAGCCCTGATTATAATTAGTATTTAAAGTCTGTGTTCTCCCCTGTTACTTTGTCTGCTATTAGTTCGTTTTCCTGATGTGTTATGCTACCCCATGCTCCTGGATTTATTTTGTTTCTTCTGTGGACTAATATTAAAAAGACTATTATTTGATATCTTCCCGTGTCGTGCGCTTTATAGCATAGCACCGTAACATATATATTGTAGCTGCAAGTACTCACAAAGTGCCCAAGCACTGTTGTGCCATTGGCATTTGTCTAGAAATCAACAAATCTAGAAAAATGATGCACAGTGAGCACATGCATTTATATGAATAAATATGAAAGGGGGAAAGGATGTGACGTGTGGCCAAGTAGTGTGTCCCATACTTGGAATTTGTGCTCTGAATTTCACCCACCCAAGTGCATACACACAGCAGTAAGTAGTGAACAAACACACACACACAAGTTTGTGTTAGTTTAAACAAACTAAATAGCCTTATGTTATTTTATCTTATTTACACGACGGCATGTCATTTCTGTCTCTACATGGTCATGCGTTTACAGTTCTCCTCTGCTCTGTATCGCAAAGGGCAGAGTTCCCGACCCATGCGCACACACAGACACAGACACAGACACAGACACACACACACACACACACACACACACACACACACACACACACACACACACACACACACACTTAAACAGCCTACACACTTACACTGTAGCCTATAACAAACTTATTAATTTCTTCAATTTATTTATGGAAAAACAGTGATACAGCCTTGTATGATTATTGAACTTTATACTACGGGGCCGTTGAATGCTTGATTCTGATTGGCTGACGAATGTTCTAAGGTGTGTAATTATTTTCAGGGAAACGCACAGCGAACATAGTTCCAGGCAGGTCTTGACCGCATTACATGTCCATATCACGCCAAATGATTTGAGTTATTTCAAAGGTCCTTACAGCTTAAAACAGCAAAAGAACCAAAACCCACAGCGACACTGGCCAAACAAATAAATATAGTAAACAAAAGGATTAAAACGACAGATCATTCCATGTTTTTGCCATAAAATTAAATTTTATCATGTACGGAAAGCACATACTCTATCTATCATACTCCTGCTCTCTCTCCCTCACAGACGCACATACAGTTTGCACACATGTTAACATACGCTCTAACGATTTTATCAGTAACATAGTTTAACAACTTAAAAACTACATGACTTCTCACAAACGAGGTAACAACGGCGCTGTTCGTGAAAAAAATTAACTTAAAGTTTCACTATTAGTAGAGACATTGCTGCCGAGCCCTTTTGAGAGACACACATAGGTAAAGTGTTGCCAACTCTCGCAAGATAAATAAGCAACCGCAGCTTCAAAATTAAAAGCCCAATATTATTATATTATTTATTATCATTAATACTATTTATTATCAATAAATGAGCCTGCAACATAGTAAACTGAAACCACTTGGAGTCTGAAGAGCAAAAACAGAAGTTATTTGACAAAAATCATCAAATCAAGCGGGAAGACACACATCCTCCGATCACCTGCGAGCAGAATAGCTTTGGAGATGGAAAAGGAGAATAAAACAAGACAAAGAGCACTAAGGGGGAGCTTTAATATACGTATTTATAATAAAATAAACTCGAACCATATGTATCTACTAGTAGCCTATTACAGCTCAATTAATAAGATATTTATTTATTTAATAATTAATGCATTATAAAAATATTTTACAAATTAAATTAGGTCCCTTTCCTCCCCTGCACCATTCACCTTCTCCCATGTTTCCTCCATTTCTGCACATCTCTGTTGGTGGCCTTTTTAGTCTATTTACATCTACTAATGTTAAACAAGATTTTACTCCAAATGAGGGGGGGGGGCACGATGTGCAATGACGAATAAGCTACAGCACATTTATTATTGCACTGATTGGCTTTTAGCAGCATGTAGACAATTGTCAATAATACATTGAAAAAAACAGCGACCATAAATGTAAAGAAACGCTTTTCCTAACAAGCAACCATATTTTTTCAAATAAGCCCAAAAAACCGCAACCCGCGACCCGTGATTTTTTTAACACAACTTCACAAAAAAAGAAGCCCAAAGTCGCGTAAAATACGTGGACTTGGCAACTGTGGTAATCTGTCTCTCACTCTCTCTCTCTTATAACTTTGTTATTAGCTGCATTAGTCTGCTATCAATGGCTCAAACCTCCGTTACTAGGTTTAAAATGATGTTTTGGAATTAGCAATGGAGGCGTGGATGTGATGCGTAAGAAATTATGAGCACAGATGAGAGGAAAGGCCGAACGAGTGAAGGAGACGCGCTGAATGAAAACGCCATAGACGGAAAAAAAGATGGACGAAGCGTCTCCACTTCCTTCCACTATAGAAAAGTGAAGCCAAAACATTGAAAGTATGGCCACTGTCATCTTGCGAAAATGACATCACTTGGAGCCAGAGTCTGCACAGTAGAGATTCGTTTGGAGCCAGAGTCTGCGCAGTAGAGATTCGTTTGGAGCCAGAGTCTGCGCAGTACAGATTTGTTTGGAGACAGAGACTGCACAGTACAGATTCGTTTGGAGCCAGAGTCTGCACAGTAGAGATTCGTTTGGAGCCAGAGACTGCGCAGTAGAGATTCGTTTGGAGCCAGAGTCTGCACAGTACAGATTCGTTTGGAGACAGAGACTGCACAGTACAGATTTGTTTGGAGACAGAGTCTGCGCAGTACAGATTCGTTTGGAGCCAGAGTCTGCACAGTACAGATTTGTTTGGAGCCAGAGTCTGCGCAGTAGAGATTCGTTTGGAGACAGAGTCTGCGCAGTACAGATTTGTTTGGAGCCAGAGTCTGCGCAGTAGAGATTCGTTTGGAGCCAGAGTCTGCACAGTACAGATTTGTTTGGAGCCAGAGTCTGCGCAGTAGAGATTCGTTTGGAGACAGAGTCTGCGCAGTAGAGATTCGTTTGGAGACAGAGTCTGCGCAGTAGAGATTCGTTTGGAGCCAGAGTCTGCGCAGTACAGATTCGTTTGGAGCCAGAGTCTGCACAGTACAGATTCGTTTGGAGACAGAGACTGCACAGTACAGATTCGTTTGGAGACAGAGACTGCACAGTACAGATTTGTTTGGAGACAGAGACTGCACAGTACAGATTCGTTTGGAGCCAGAGTCTGCGCAGTAGAGATTCGTTTGGAGCCAGAGTCTGCGCAGTAGAGATTCGTTTGGAGACAGGGTCTGCGCAGTAGAGATTCGTTTGGAGACAGGGTCTGCGCAGTAGAGATTTGTTTGGAGCCAGAGTCTGCGCAGTAGAGATTCGTTTGGAGCCAGAGTCTGCGCAGTAGAGATTCGTTTGGAGACAGAGACTGCACAGTAGAGATTTGTTTGGAGCCAGAGTCTGCGCAGTAGTGATCGTGAGGTGGAGCCGCGGAATCAAAGTCCCACCCAAACTCCCGCAGACCCAATCGCAAGCTCACAATCATGACACCACACCCCATTTGTATAGCATCAAATAACTAATTAAAAGCAAACTTATTAGAAAAATAAACACTTGAACATAGAAAATGTCTTTGGAAAAAATGTATTTGAAGTTTAATTTGATTGTCTCACATCCCATTAGATTACATGGAGAGGGCGGGGTTTATGACCTATACTGCATCCAGTCACCTGGGGGTGATCAAGACGCTTTGGCTTCACTTTTCAAGACTTGTGCAGTACACTTCGAAAAAGCCCATTCAGTGTTCATTTTAATTCTATTCTGGTGGCATTAGGGCTGGGTATCGAGTTCGAATTGCCTCGATACCATCGAGTATCGAAAAACATCTTGTCGTTCGGTACCAAACTTTGATACTTAAGGGGTTAATCTCGTCAGCGTCAGTGAGCCAATAAGCCTGCAGCACTAGGTGTGTTTGACTAGAAGCGGCACCGCACAGATCCAGTAGCCCCTCACTGCAGAACAAAGATCCAGGGGGAGGGGTTGGATCCACATCTAGGGGGTGGAGATGGTAGGTTTAGGGGTGGAGATGGGTAAGTTTAGGGGTGGGGATGGGTGGGTTTAGGGTTCAGGGGGTGGAGACGAGTAGGTTTAGGTATATGTAAGGTGGGAGGAGTTGGATCTAGGGGGTGGAGATGGTAGGTTTAGGGGTGGAGATGGGTAAGTTTAGGGGTGGGGATGGGTGGGTTTAGGGTTCAGGGGGTGGAGACGAGTAGGTTTAGGTATATGTAAGGTGGGAGGAGTTGGATCTAGATACAACCACGCCCCCTGGATCTTGTGTTCTGCAGTAAGGACCATCTCCACAGATCGATTGGTGTTTGACATCCAAGGAGAGCGATTCAAAAGCATGCAGTCTACTCTCTATAGCTCTCTCGGTCCTGCACAGGTTACACTCAGAGTCAGAGATGTGGTTCACACATGAGGCTGTAGCGTGAAAGCGTCCCAACCCCCTTAGATGTAAGGCTACGTTTACACTGGTGTGTTTTTGTTTAAAAATGAAAACGATCCTCGTCCATACTGGCGTTTCAGAAAAGATCTCCTTCCATACTAAACGACCGAAAGTGCGCGTTACGTGACCATTCATGCACACTGTAGTATCATGCTACATAAAACAATAAATAAGATTTATATTCCGCTTTTACTCAAAACTCACTTTAAACCCCCATACGGAAAGGTAATATATTCACATATATGCAGGGGTGGACTGGAACAAAATTTCAGGCCGGGAAATCTCACTCTCATCCAGGCCATCCCATACACCCACAACAAATTTTGAAACCGGACAACAATATTTTTTGTATGGCCATCATCATCATTGCATAAAAAAGTTTCAATCCCTAGGCTGGGGCCATGCAAAATAATTAAAGGTTATCTTTTGAACTTCCATTTTCCTTTTTAGTCTCTTCATTTTCCCTGACATCTCTATGTCTCTCATGTGTATGTTTACTTTTTTCACAAATTTTCTTGCACCTGTCACTTTTCCAGCACCTTGTTGCAAAACAGACACCTCATTGTAATTTGTTTGCACATAGTATACATTTATTTTAGAAAAAATTAAGTATTACATTATTGTTTTATCTTGTCAAAATTAGCACAAAAATAGCTACATCTTGAATATATCTTTATAGAAAAATCTTAAAATTGAATATGTTTTTGCATTATCATGGGTCATGTTTGGTCCTAAGTATAATTAACCATGGTATTATTAGACCTATGGTAAAAGTAACCATGTTTTTGGTGGATTGAGTTTTACTACAAATACCATGGTGAAACTATATCGTGTAGCAAAACCATTATTAATTTGTGGTTACCATGGTTTAACTATAGTAACCATGTTTTTTTGTTTTATTTTTAGTAAAACCACGGTTAATTTTCCTAAGGGTTGTGTTGTTGTCTGCCATAACTCCTCCTAAACCCGTTATAAAACTATGTGAATATTTATCTGCTAAATTCCTTCTCTTTACAATAGTTATTATGTCCTTTTGTTAAGTTTGCAGTAATTGACAGCTACTGCTAACATTTGCTTGCAGTTTAATGTTTAACTAAGTAAACAAAGATAAAACTACAATAGTCTATGTACAGATGTAACTGACCTGCACTTGAAGCCCTGAACAGGACAGTTTTGCCTCTCTGCTCCACCTGGGCGCTTCCACTCCATTCTAGAGTCTCGCTGACGCGCGGATGCACGGAGAGCGCGCGAGGCGAATCGCGTTGCCAGTCAAGGCATGATTTATTAGAGTTTTATTATTGAATGGCGAATTCGGAAATAATCACTTTAGTACATTCGGTAGGCAACAAAAACAATATAAAATAATAATAATAAATTATAAAAAAATAAAAATAAATGCAGGGCAGCGGGCCAAATTGGCTGCCAGGCTACCGGGAATTCTCCCGGTTCTCCCGATGGCCAGTCCGCCCCTGCATATATGTGAAGCACTGTTAAATATATTTCAATCTATGTGACTTCTATATGGGCCACCATCGAGTGTTTGAAATAACTGCCGTTTGCCGTCTAATGTGTGTTTTGGCCATGTAACGTTGCTAAAATATGTTATGTCCTCTGAGTCAGAACAGTAATTGCGGAAGAGAGAAGGCATATAACGTTATACATCCCGACAGACAGCGCTGGAAGGTGCTAATGCTTATCAGTAAATTAGTAGAAAATGAATAGAAATTATGATTTTGTCTGAGCTATGCGTTTTAAAACGAACATGCACTAAACATAGCCTAACAGATGTGTAAACTGAAAACTATTTGAGCTTTATTAAAATTATTTGCACTGATTTATTGTGTTGGATATATTTTGTTCCTTTGTGCAGTGGCTCAGGAGTCTTTAGTCTGTATAAACATCAAGAAGCTGAAAAAAAAAAAAAAAAACTTTTTTTTTTTTTTTTAGATAATGTCATCTTGTTCAAATTGATTTCATAAAATTGGTATCGAAAAAAAGTATTATTCAGGAACCGGTATCGAAGTCAAGGTATCGGCCTCAATTTTTTTTAACGATACCCAGCCTAGGGGGCATACAGAGCATGCCACACATTCGGTTACCACGGTAACCTTGTAAGCAAAGCAGCTGCGCTACTCTCTGAATTGTGTAAATGTTTCAAACATTCATTTAATTCATACTTAAAGACTTAATAAGCTATTTATTTTCAAACCTAAACATTTTTTCTTTTAATCTAACCTAAAACATGGCCTATCTATATTGGCTGATTCGTTATTATTGCTCAGTAACACATAACAGGTTTCATTAACATTAGTTAACTACATTATTTAACATGAAATAACAATGACTGCATTTATTAATCTTAGTTCATGTTAATTTCAACTTTTAATAATAAAATAGTGATAAAACATAGTGATAAAACATGTATAGCCTGAATGCACTGTAAGTCGCTTTGGATAAAAGCGTCTGCTAAATGCATAAATGTAAATGTAAATGTAAAATCAAAAGTTGCGTCTGCTAATATTATTCCAGCTAACATTAACTAACAATAAAAAGTCATATTTTTATTAATCAACGTTAACAAAGAATATTACCTACAGCAACAATTAGCTATTGCACATTGTTAGTTAATGTTAACCTGCTTTAACTATAACTAATCGGACCTTATTGTAAAGTGTTACCTATTGTTCTTTCGTTCGGTTGAACGTTAATCTTTTGCACTCTAATCTTGAAACACTTGTTTACTTTATATATATATATATATATATATATATATATATATATATATATATATATATATATGCATATATATATATATATAGCATATATATTAACTAAAGTCTTTCTTTAGTAAAAGTTCTTTAATAAGGTTACTTACTTTTTTTAACTTACTAAATTATATAGACTATTCTGATAAACCCATATACCGTGACAAAAGCTTCAAAGACTATTGTGAAAATTTGATACCATCACATACCAAATGTACATACAATTTAATAGGACTATAAATAATTGCATAATTAGCTAATTAAATAGAGTCTGAAGAAAAATAATTTAAAAACCTTGTGTACTTTCTGTATTCTGATAAATTAAATAATTGTGCTTGTAATTGTCTCATTATATCCCCTAATTAAGCTAAAAGACATCATTTGAAATTGCGCCCCTACATTTTTTAAATGCGCTCCTAAAATTTTCAACTTAGGAGCACGTAAAAAAAAATACAAAAAAACATTCTTATGGTCATCAAGACTGCATTTATTTGATCAAAATTTTAATATACTTTAAAATGCATGTTATGCAATGCTGATTTATTATCAATATTGATACTATTTTCAGGATTCTTTGATGAATAAAAAGTAAAAAAAATAATAATAAAAAAAACAGCATTTATTTAAAATATAACTTTTGTAACAATATACACTACCGTTCAAAAGCTTGAGGTCAGTATTTTTGTTGTTGTTGTTGAAAGAAATTAGTTTTTATTCAACAAGGATTTGTTAAATTGATAGAAACAGTGATAGTAAAGATTGTTATTGTTAGAAAATTGTTGAATAAATGCTGTTCTTTTTAGCTTTTTATTTATCAATGAACCCCTAAAAAGTACCTATCACAGGTTCCAAATAAATAAATAAATAAAAATAAGCAGCACAACTGTTTCCATCTTTGATAATAAATCAGCATATTAGCATGATTTCTGAAGGATCATGCACTGAAGACTGGAGTAATGATGCTGAAAATTCAGCTTTGATCATATTAATAAATGTTATTTTAAAGTAGCCAATATTAAAATTGAAAAAAAAACATTCTTTTAAATTGTAATAATATTTTACAATATTACAGTTTTTTTCTGTGTTTATGATCAGATAAATGCAGGCTTGATGAGCATAATGCTGCATAATTATCAAAAATGGTAATATAATTAATTCTTTCACGTCACCATTTCGCCAGCCTACACTTCACATAATGGGCCTGTAGGTGGCACTTGGGCTTCATTAACTATGATTTCATGAAATAGTAACGGTGTATCATACATAAATATAAGTGTATTGAATACTGATTACCATTATTGCGACTTTTGGCGCTGCAAGGTTTTGTGCAGTGCTTTTGTAGTCATTCAGCATCCATTTTCTCAGCGATGTATTTTGATTTATAAAATGGGAAATAAGCTCGTCTGTCCCATGTCATTTTCAACCGATTTATGAATAAGAATGGAAAATGACCGCTCCACATTATTGTCAAATGAAATTTGAACTTGTGCCAGATCATGATTGGTTGGTGTATTGTATAGGATATGACAAACGGGCATTGATGAATTATGTAATATTCTAAAATATATAATATATGGATTTTTTATTAAATTGGCACACTAGCTTTGATTGATGAAAAAAAAGTTTAAAATATTGTTTGGTTTATTTTTCCTTCCGTCGATCTATTCACTGAAAGAACCATATATGGCTTGAGAGCCTATATTTCCGAACAGACTGTGGAATATCAGTCAGTCAAGCAAAACGCACGCAACCCATAGCAACGCCTCAGATTGACAGATATGTAAAAATAAACAGGAATTTTCCGACTTTCGAGCGATTAGCTACTGTTTTGTACACATTGTCATGTTAATTATAATTCAAATGCATTTCGTTTTATTGACCACAATATCATTGCTATTTGTCTGAGGGGCACTTTTGAATAAATTTGAAAAAGGGCAGGGGCTTGAGCCCCCAAAGCCCCCCCTTCTGCATGTGCCTGCAATGCATTCATCTGACAGCTGACCATTATACCATACCCTCTGAGTATGGAAAAACTAAAAGTCTTTAATCCACAGTACCAGATACCCATTGACACCCATAGATATCTACCGTTCTAACAAAATATCAACTCTCATTGTGTTTAATGCTGATGTAAAGTCTAGAAATAAGATTCTGGCATATGCATTTGAATTTTGTAAATGAGTTACAAAATTCATCATAGTTAACACAGCGTCATCAGTTCCCCTATTTCGTTTATATGCAAATTGCAGAGGTAATACAAAGCATATATGCATGAATAACAGTACAAAATGTTTTTTTGTCAGGAGTATAGGTAAAATTAGTATTAGTGACTGCCAATCCATGTACAGTATGCCAGTGTGCATGTAATATGGAACTCGTTGCTTTGAAAAGTTTAATGCTTACAGCTTGATACATGTAATATTTAACTTTTCTTAAGCTTTTTTTGTTATTCAGATATTTTGAAAAGTAATTCTATTTGTTAACCAAAGAAAGTTACCTTTTTTATTAAAATGTTTAAGTATTACAGTTGTTTTAAAACTAAAAGGCTAAAACATTCCATGTTTGACTCTAATTGAGAGAATTAGAGCTTTAAGGTTTTTAGGGATTTTAAGATGTAATTAATGATTTGAATAATTAAGTTACTTACTGAGTAACTAAATTACTTTTCAGACAGCGTAATTAGAAAAGTAATTTAAATACAATATAGATGATGTAATTAGTAATTAATTACTTTTTGAAAGTAACTTACCCAACACTGGAGACTATGTCAATCGGAACACAGTTCATGCATGGAGCACTCTTCTAACGAAAGGTGTGTTAAATAAGAGACATCCAAAATATGCAGAGCAGTGGTTCATGAGGACAGGAATTGAGAACCACTGACCTAGAACACTGTCTAACACTTGATGGCCACTCTGTCAATTCTTTGTCATCAGTTAGGAATCTGGGTGTGCTATCTGATAGCAATATTTCCTTTGAAAGCCACATTTCTCGCATTTGTAAAACCACGTTTCCACCTTAAAATATATCTAAATTATGACCTATGCTTTCAGTGTCAAATGCAGAAATGTTAATTCATGCCTTCATGACCTCAAGACTAGATTGTAGCAATGCTAGGTGGTTGTTTTGCGCACTTAATAAACAAACTCCAGCTGGTCCAAAATGCAGCAGCTAGAGTTCTTACTAGAACCAGGAAGTATGTCCATATTAGCCCGGTTCTGTCAACACTGCACTGGCTCCCTATTAAACATCAAAAAGTATTATTTTAAAATCATGCTAATTATTCATAAAGCCCTAAATGGTTTAGCTTCTCAATGCTTGAACAAGCTCATGTCGCATTATTGTCCTTCACTTCCGCTGCAATCTCAAAGCTATGGCCATTTGTTAATAAGTATATCAAAATCAACTGCGGGCGGCAGATCCTTTTCCTATTTAGCACCCAAACTCTGGAACAATCTACCTAGCATTGTTCTGGAGGCAGACACACTCTGTCAGTTTAAATCTAGATTAAAGACCCATCTCTTTAACCTGGTTTACACATATACCCTATCATATTTCTATAATTCAAATCCATTAAAGGATTGTTAGGCTAATTAGGTTAACTGGAACACTTCCCATAACACCCAATGTACTCACTACATCATAAGAAGAATGGCATCTATGCTAATATTAGTCTGTTTCATTCTTATTCCGAGGCTACCAGATCCAGTCTGTATCCAGATCAGATGGTGGATCAGAGATTACCTTTACAGCCCTGAATGTCAGCAGAAACCATGTCAATTAGATGAGCCATAGAGACAGATCCCCTGTGAAGACCTTGTCAACTAGATGTCCATTGGGACAAGACCACAAGAACCAAATGAGTCCTCTGCACAATCTGACTTTGCTGCAGCCTGGAATTGAACTGTTGGTTTCGAGTGGCCAGAGGAGAACTGGCCCCCCGACCAAGTCTGTTTCGCTCAAGTTTTTTTTTTTCTCCATTTCTGTCACCGATGAGAGTTCTGGTTCCATGCCACCAGGGCTCTGAACCGGTCCAAGGAACGAAAACAAAAACTGGAAACGAACTAAATTTTGACTGGAACAGAACCGGAAACAGAAACGAAATCAAATTTTACAGTTCCGAACAGAATCGAAAATTTGAAATGGCCATTAACCGGTTAATAATGTTATTTTATTGTTCCATTTAATATTTGAAATTTGCTGTCAACCAATAAGGAATTCAAATAGTACAGTCTATGCAAATGTGATGCTGATGCATCCAGCGAGTGAAATGCCCGCGCTCAGCTGTGAGCTCGTCATCATGGGTAAGTCGCATTGGCAATGCCCCATTTTAGAGTTTATCCGAGGATAGTGTTAGATGGATTCAACAGATCTTACGTATATGCAGCGCTTCTGTGAACGGAGAAAACAGAATAAAACTATAGGCTTATTTCACTTAAATATTCACTTATATAGGCTTATTTCACTTAAATCATTTACAGATTAACGAAACAAAAGTAAAAAAATATGCTGAGTTAGGCCTATACGGTTAATTGTAAAATTCTTTTTGTTTTGCAAAAGCTTGACAGTTTTGAATGATATCTTGCATCTGTATAACCATCCAGCGTTGGTATGGCCATATCGCGCTGGTGCCTCACGCGCACACAGAAACAACATATGTTTGCGACATTGCAGCCTGTTCATTATCAAAATAAAATACAGTTAAAGAAACGTATAAAATGTCACGGTGCTCCGTTGTCCAATCTGTTTTTTTTCTTTCTTTTTCTTTTTGTGTAAAGAAAACACTGTACTTTATTATTATTATTATAGGCAAAGACTATTTAAAAAAATTACGTTATTAACCATTATGTTTTCTACTCGAATCAGTTTCGGAACAGTAATAATACAGAGGAATGCAGGAACAGAAACGTTAAAATATCGATTCTGCTCGGAGTGAACCGATTTTTTTTTTCAGTTTTCAAGCCACTGTTGCCTTTGGCTTACTTAGTTGGGGACACTTAATTTCAAGCAATATTGTCGGCTCAGAGGTGGAAAGTAACGAATTACATTTACTCGCGTTACTGTAATTGAGTAGCTTTTTTGTGTAAATCATTAAGCTGTCATTTATGTGTATTCATGAAGTCAAAAGGTAATCTAATAATGTGGTCTAAGTTTAAATGTTAAAAAAAGAAATACATTTTAAGACATCTTGCCATACCAGGCTATTCGAACCAAATGTATTTACTCTTAGTATTAGGATATGACTACTTGTTTTTTTATTACAGCCCGTGCTAATTAATACATTACAAAAACATTGTAAAAATTAGGCTAAAAGAAACTCATCCCACTCCTCTATGTCTTCTTCTATCATCGCTTGGATTACAGCGTCATGCGTCTTCTTTTTGAATGTGATTTTTCTCCACTGAGGGGCAGAACATATGGCAAATTACTCTACGGCTCTTATATTATTGCACTGGTCGGCTATTAACTGCGAGCAGACAGAGTGTCAATCAATGCATTGGAGAATACGGCGAACATAAATAAAGAAACGAAGTCGCTTGTAAGATTTCCCAAACAAGCAACCATATTTTTTAAAATAAGCCCAAAAAAACGCAACCCGCGACCAGGGATTTTTTCCCTCAACTTTACAAAAAAATCGTGTATAATACGCGGACTTGGCAACTGTGGCAGTGACTCACTTATTAACAGTGACTTGCTGACACCTACTGGCAGTTTTAATTTCACATTTAAAGTATCTTTTTATTTTATTATTTTATTTTATTTTATTTATTATTTCTGTATTTGTAACTGCAGGTTAAAATAACTAGTTTGAGATTTATAGGCCTATCCCAGGGGTGTCAAACTCAGTTCCTGGAGGGCTGCAGCCCTGCAGAGTTTAGTTCCAACCCTGCTCTAACACACAAACCATGTAGTTTTCAAATAATCCTAAATGATTAGATTAGCTTGATCAGATGTGTTTAATTAGGGTTATATCTGAACTGTGCAGGGCTGTGGCCCTCCAGGAACTGAGTTTGACACCCTTGGCCTATCCCATTTTTTGCATCCCTCCCACTGTTAAAATGTAACTAAGTAATTTTTACTCTGAGTAAATTTTAAACAAGCTACTTTTTACTTGAGTAGATTTTTAGACTGGTACTTTTACTTGTACTTAAGTAAAATTTCATTAATGTAATGATACTTTTACTTGAGTAGAATATTTTCGTACTCTTTCCACCTCTGTGTCGGCTTGATTGCACAGATACTATTTGAAGAGAACTGAACTGAGCTGGATGATGACATCACTGAATCAACAATGAAACTGAAAAATGTATTGTTTGTTATAGTCCTCCTGGATTATCGACACACTATTATCCTGTTTAACACTGTAAAGCTGCTTTGACACAATCTGTATTGTATAAAGCACTATATAACTATATAAATAAAGGTGACTTGATTTCGTGCATCTGAGTGATAGATAATCCGCAGTTTATCATTCAGTTTAATAGCAACAAGTTAAAGAGTAAATTAAGATTAAAGTTAAAGATTAAATTTAATCATTCAGCTGTACTGTGCACATGCATTTCAGACACTTACATCATGTTATTGCTCTGTTCATGCAATAAATGCACGTCCTTGAATAAACAGGGTTTAACTTCAACTGTTCAGGTAATGTCAATGGTATGACCCATTTTAGAAATTAGCCAGAATTCCATTTTAAAATCAGTTCAAGCTATTAGAAATGTATCCTCATACTTACAAGTAAAGCTTTATATTACAAGATTTTTTTTTTCTGTAACTTTTCTTGCTCTGAAAATATTTTTTTTACCCTATATTACTCAATTATTCCTCAAGCCAAATATTACAGTATTATCTGATATATTTCTCAAGGTCTAATATGCAAACAAATAAAACAAAAACAACAAAAAATATCTTCTGCTCATGCAAATAAAAATGATAGCAGTAAAATGGCAGTATTTTATCTTATAGAAACTTATTTCTATGCAATGAAAGCCTTATTTCAGCAGTAGTGGCCACACAATGAGTTAGGAGATTTATAAATGGTTTGAGCGATTTGACTCAAGGCTATAGCGACATGCGTCATAATCTGAAAACCACGCCCACCGTGGGGGGGAAACAATCTAACGCTCTCCATTGACTTTGTATTGTGGGAAGCTGCCTCCTTGTCATTTCTGGTTTATAACAAAAAACAGAACAATGTCTAAAAGCTACTGTGTGACAAGATGTACAGTAAACAAGCTAAAAAAAAACAGAACTACGTTTTTATAAGCTGTCGACCCAAAAAACAAGCGTTTAAGGACACAAAAGCAGAACACAATGTGTCATATTACTCTGAGAACTACGCAAATTGGAGGGAAACGTAATTGGCGACAGGAAACATTGATTATTTTTAACCATGTAAAAGGATTATTTCACCACCCTATGTGAACCTGAGAGGAGGAGATATATTAAGAAACTACATTTGTGTGCACGGTGTGGGTGTGGCCTAAATGTGCTTGTCTCTATAGTGCTTATTGTGAAAGAACTGTCATCATCTGCTCATGTGATAGTTAGTTGCTGTCCTGAGGAGGGATCAATCATGCGCTGCTCAGAAAATGTGTTAAGAGTTATGGACAGAATGGAAAGGACTATCACTTTGTCAGCTGAAACACACATTAACAGGCAAGACTTGTTTAGACAGAGAGTCTTGTTTTACCTGAACTTGGCAGAGCTAGGTGCTGATGGCATAGACATACTCCTGGCTTCAGTTCTGTTCCGGGACACTTTTTCACAGAAAGGCTCCTCACTGCAATCACAGGCTGAGCTACAATAGAGAAAAGGCTCTGAGCTTGCATCTGACTTTAGCGTCCACTTAGACTCTACAGAATCCTCCATCTGGATGAGAAGATGGAACAACACAGCAAAACATGAGTGTGAGTTCACAGACTGGATGCACACAGAAAGATACAGCCTTTTATTCTCAGGAAAAGAGTTGTGAAAATCACACATAACAGAGAGGAACAATACTCTGTATATACTACAACTGTTTAAACTATCTATGTTCCTCATCATACCCTTAGCCTGCTAAAACTGTCTATTAGCAAGCTCTTAAGATATTAAGACAAAAAGTCAAATAAAGTTTTTATTTATTTATGAGCTGGGAATTCCCTTCAATTTCCCATAAATCGATTCTATTTACTGATTTAGTGTGTTTTTTTGTTTTTTGTTTTTTAAGATTCTTAAAGTCAAAAAATAAATATTAACAAAAATAAATAAATAAACAAAATAAATATTGTAAATTTTGATTTCATGCAGACTTTAATGGTTATGAACCACCCATACTCAAGGAGTATATAAAAAATTACACAAAGTGCTGACACAAGGGGGGATTGCATATCATGCCACTGAGAAGTACTTTTAGTTATTATTTATCTTTTGCTTTCAGAGGATCAGAGGAACCCATGATTGGAAAATACAAGACAGAACTAAAAGATCTCAGTCATTTTTGTTTCTCTAGAAACTCTAGATTTTAGTGTAGTGTATTATGTAATTTTTACTTTTATATTAATGTGAAAATTAGCCATCTTGCCTAAATGACAAATGAAAATGAACCACTAGCAACATCTGTAAAAAGGAAGTTGATGAAATTAAATGTCACTCCCCAATTCTTCTTAAAACAGTGACGCCCTATAAGCGTATACATGCACAGTTTATGCCATTCTAGTTACTAGACAAAAAAACAAACAATGAGAGAAGATCTGTAGAGTGAGATTTTTTTTATTACGAAAAGCATGAAAGTTTACACTGATTGTCATTTCTTGTTTTAAAGCTTTTTTGTCGCGATCCGAGTAAAAAAAAAATAAAGCATGCACCTGCTATGGCCACAATCCTGTACGAATCATTATGCGCTATCGCGATAAACGCTTAGTTTACAGAGTATGTTCTGAAATAAATGCATTTAAGTATAGGTTAAGTGCATTAGCCGCTAATGTGACAGCTGAGTAACAGTAACGTTACCTCACTTAGGCTTGATCCCGATCCTTTCAAACAAACAAACAAGCAAATATTTAGCCCACTGTATGTCTAGCAATACAGCAGACGTTATCCCCTTTGACTGTGAAGGCAGGACATTAATACTTCCATTGCTGTATGTTTCGGGACAGAGACAGGGCTAACCGGTCAAACAGTCTCTGTTCAGCTGTCATCTGGACACGAGCGGAACACTTCCTGGAGAAGACAGCAAACCTGCGCTCATTGGATTATACAGAAAGGCGGGTCTTGCTTTGAGTAATGAATATTCATTACTTAAAGCGTCATTATTAGAATTAGAATTAGAATGCTTTATTGTCATTGTACACAAGATACAACGAAATTGCAGAGCTTCTGCGTAAGGTGCCTGGTACATAATGGACAAAAATAAACAAAAAATAAATATACATGATACAAAGAGATGTACAGTTAAAATATTTAAGCTAAGACGAGAGAATAGAGAATGAAAATAGAAAGAATTGCTTGTATATAAAAATAAATAGATAGTAAGTAACAGCTTGTTGAAATGATTATTGCACTGATATGAGGTAGACTTCTGGCTCGTATTACAAGTATTACACAGTGCACTGAAGGAATGGGGGTATAAAAACATTGCACTGAAAAGTGAAGATATTGCACTGGAATATAATGCTGGACTGCACTGAAGGAATAAAGATATAGAAAAACATTGCACTAAGAAATAATAGAAATTGCACAGAAATATAATACACATATTGCACTGAGTAAGATGGGAGGGGGGTCAGTGCATGTGTGTGTTCAGTGTGATTATAGCTCTGGGGAAGAAGCTGTCCTTGAGTTTGTTTGTCTGTGATTTGATGCACCTGTAGCGCTGCCAGAGGGCAGCAGGTTAAACCATAGACATGTAAATACGGGTTAAACAGGTGGAACCAGGGTGAAAGTGGTCTTTTTCAATGTTCTGAGCTCTGCTTAGACAGTGGGAGTTGTATTATTAGCACCATTTTTTGCTGCGCGTCTAATCGCGCACTTACGGTATGCGTGCTGGGAGCGGTCAAAGTGAACGTAAAGCTGTCATAACGGCGTGTCCTTTATACTTTTATTGATATTTTCAATAGATTGCTGTTCGCGGTGACCCAAAATATGTCTGCATAAAACGTAATTTAACCCTAAAATGACCATAAAGCGACATTTTATATCATGACATAAATAATACAATTTCAGGATTTTTTTTATGACTTGAACATTGAATTAATGTTTGTGAATACATATTTATTTTGTACATTAACATTTGTTTTGTACATTTATTAATATACATAATTTACCAATGTTAATATATATATTAACATTGATAAATTATGTATATTAATATATATATATATATATATATATATATATATATATATATATATATATATATATATATATGTAATAAATATATGTATGTGTGTGTGTGTGTGTGTGTGTGTGTGTGTGTGTGTGTGTGTGTGTGTGTGTGTGAGTGTGTTTGCTCATTCTGTCAATTTATTCCTGTTCACAGTCACCCTGACTATTACTGTATTATTATTTTTAATATTTTTACTGTATAGTTTCGGAGGAAATGAATGGCAAATTCACCCCAAGAGTAAAAGTGCATTCTAGCACTTGCACCATGTCCCATTTTTAAACTCTCATAAAAATCTTTCTTTCATAGGTTTGCTCATTCTGTCAATTGATTCCTCTTTACAGTCATGCTGGCTATTACTGTATGAATTTTGAACTAATTGTACTGTATAGTTTCGGAGGAAAGGAATGGCAAATTCACCCCAAGAGTAAAAGTGCATTCTACCACTAGCACCATTTCCCATTTTTAAACACTCATAAAAGTCAACTCATTTTCAACTCATTTTACTGTATAGTTTTGGAGAAACTTAATGGCAAAATCACCCCAAGCATGCAAGTGCGTTCTAGCACTTATACCATTACTCATTTGCAAACACTCAAAAATCTTTCCTTTATAGGTTTGCTCGTTCTTTCAATTGATTCCTGTTCACAGTCACCCTGACTATTACTGTATTATTATTTTTAATATTTTTACTGTATAGTTTCGGAGGAAAAGAATGGCAAATTCACTCCAAGAGTAAAAGTGCATACTACAACTTGCACCATTTCCCATTTTTAAACTCTCATAAAAATCTTTCTTTCATAGGTTTGCTCATTCTGTCAATTGATTCCTCTTTACAGTCATGCTGGCTATTACTGTATGAATTTTGAACTAATTGTATTGTATAGTTTCGGAGGAAAGGAATGGCAAATTCACCCCAAGAGTAAAAGTGCATTCTACCACTAGCACCATTTCCCATTTTTAAACACTCATAAAAGTCAACTCATTTTCAACTCATTTTACTGTATAGTTTTGGAGAAACTTAATGGCAAAATCACCCCAAGCATCCAAGTGCTTTCTAGCACTTGCACCGTTACTCATTTGCAAACACTCAAAAATCTTTCCTTTATAGGTTTGCTCGTTCTTTCAATTGATTCCTGTTCACAGTCACCCTGACTATTACTGTATTATTATTTTTAATATTTTTACTGTATAGTTTCGGAGGAAAAGAATGGCAAATTCACTCCAAGAGTAAAAGTGCATACTACAACTTGCACCATTTCCCATTTTTAAACACTCATAAAAGTCTTTGTTTCATAGATTTGCTCATTCTGTCAATTGATTCCTCTTTACAGTCATGCTGGCTATTACTGTATGAATTTTGAACTAGTTGTACTGTATAGTTTCGGAGGAAAGGAATGGCAAATTCACCCCAAGAGTAAAAGTGCATTCTACCACTAGCACCATTTCCCATTTTTAAACACTCATAAAAGTCAACTCATTTTCAACTCATTTTACTGTATAGTTTTGGAGAAACTTAATGGCAAATTCACCCCAAGCATGCAAGTGCGTTCTAGCACTTATACCATTACTCATTTGCAAACACTCATAAAAATCTTTCCTTTATAGGTTTGCTCATTCTGTCAATTGATTCCTGTTCATAGTCATCCTGTCTATTACTGTATTATTATTTTTTATATTTTTACTGTATAGTTTCGGAGGAAAAGAATGGCAAATTCACTCCAAGAGTAAAAGTGCATTCTAGCACTTGCACCATGTCCCATTTTTAAACTCTCATAAAAATCTTTCTTTCATAGGTTTGCTCATTCTGTCAATTGATTCCTCTTTACAGTCATGCTGGCTATTACTGTATGAATTTTGAACTAATTGTACTGTATAGTTTCGGAGGAAAGGAATGGCAAATTCACCCCAAGAGTAAAAGTGCATTCTACCACTAGCACCATTTCCCATTTTTAAACACTCATAAAAGTCAACTCATTTTCAACTCATTTTACTGTATAGTTTTGGAGAAACTTAATGGCAAAATCACCCCAAGCATCCAAGTGCTTTCTAGCACTTGCACCGTTACTCATTTGCAAACACTCAAAAATCTTTCCTTTATAGGTTTGCTCGTTCTTTCAATTGATTCCTGTTCACAGTCACCCTGACTATTACTGTATTATTATTTTTAATATTTTTACTGTATAGTTTCGGAGGAAAAGAATGGCAAATTCACTCCAAGAGTAAAAGTGCATACTACAACTTGCACCATTTCCCATTTTTAAACACTCATAAAAGTCTTTGTTTCATAGATTTGTTCATTCTGTCAATTGATTCCTCTTTACAGTCATGCTGACTATTACTGTATCCATTTTCAACACATTTTACTGCATAGTTTTGGAGAAACTTAATGGCAAAATCACCCCAAGCATCCAAGTGCTTTCTAGCACTTGCACCGTTACTCATTTGCAAACACTCAAAAATCTTTCCTTTATAGGTTTGCTCGTTCTTTCAATTGATTCCTGTTCACAGTCACCCTGACTATTACTGTATTATTATTTTTAATATTTTTACTGTATAGTTTCGGAGGAAATGAATGGCAAATTCACCCCAAGAGTACAAGTGCATTCTACCACTTGCCCCATTTCCCATTTTCAAACACTCATAAAAATCTTTCCTTTATAGGTTTGCTCGTTCTTTCAATTGATTCCTGTTCACAGTCACCCTGACTATTACTGTATTATTATTTTTAATATTTTTACTGTATAGTTTCGGAGGAAAAGAATGGCAAATTCACCCCAAGAGTAAAAGTGCATTCTACCACTAGCACCATTTCCCATTTTTAAACACTCATAAAAGTCTTTTATGCCTAGGTTTGCTCATTCTGTCAATTGATTCCTGTTCACATGGACCCTGACTATTACTGTATCCATTTTCAACTCATTTTACTGTATAGTTTTGGAGAAACTTAATGGCAAATTCACCCCAAGCATGCAAGTGCGTTCTAGCACTTGTACCATTACTCATTTGCAAACACTCATAAAAATCTTTCCTTTATAGGTATGCTCATTCTGTCAATTGATTCCTGTTCATAGTCATCCTGTCTATTACTGTATTATTATTTTTAATATTTTTACTGTATAGTTTCGGAGGAAAAGAATGGCAAATTCACTCCAAGAGAAAAAGTGCATACTACAACTTGCACCATTTCCCATTTTTAAACACTCATAAAAGTCTTTGTTTCATAGGTTTGCTCATTCTGTCAATTGATTCCTCTTTACAGTCATGCTGACTATTACTGTATCCATTTTCAACTCATTTTACTGTATAGTTTTGGAGAAACTTAATGGCAAAATCACCCCAAGCATCCAAGTGCTTTCTGAGCAGCTCCTTGTGTGCTATGGAGGTCAGCAGAAAAGGAAGGCTGTCTCCAAGCAGAGGTTTGCCCAGTGGATACTGGATGCCTTTCTTCTACCTTTGTTCTCTCAGAGATTATTGGGGCTACCAAGTAAACCCCTAAAAACGGCAATGAAAATTGGCTAGTGGATTTTGCATGCTGAGCCACTCCTCGTGCATATGGGTATATAAGGTGACAGCGTGCATCCACTCATTCAGGTTTTACGCTGAGGAGCCGAAAACGTGTCCCAGCATCAGCGATTGGTTAAAGGTTGTGGCATGGGACATAACATCTCCGTTCCCTCGGTAATGAGGGTTACGTACGTAACTGAGACTTTTTAGATTCATATGGCAATAAGCATGGTACGTTTGCACAATAATACCTTAAAAATGCCCTCTTTTAGACAAATATTTAAGCTCAACCAATTCCATCAGCTCAAAGGGGTCCCTCTGAAGTTAAGCCAAGACGACAGAGAGATCCCAGGAGGGCACAATGGGTGACCTAGGAGGATTTTATATTCTGGCACCCCTCAGGAACCTAACGATCAGGTCATGCTTCCCCAGGGACCAGCCGTCCACTGCATCATGCATCACTTTCAAGGTGGAGGGTGACAGCCTACGCCCCCACCTTTCCTGCAGAAAAGAAAGTACGACTCTACTCAGGCATCTTCGGGTGTGTTCTCGTGGAGAAGAACACCAGTTCATGACCAGACTCCACTTAGAGGCATAAGCTCACCTGGAAGTGGTAGTGTCTACCACCACCGGTGGCAGATCACGTAGGTCTGCTGCATCCCATCCAGGAGCCACACATGGAGGTTATAAAGATCTGGACGCAGGTATCTGGGTCAGGGAATAGTACAACTGCCAGTGGGAGGCAAACAGGTCTACCTGAGCTTCCCTGAATCGAGTCCAGATCAGCTGGACCACCTGGTGATGGAGTCATCATTCTCCAGGGAACATGAGCTGTCGTGAGAATGCGTCGGCTGCACGACTGAGCTCCCCCAGAATGTAGATGGCACGCAGTGACTTGAGCCACGTCTGACTTCAGAGGAGGAGAGGCCGGGTGAGTTGTGACCCTGTACATTTTGAACAAGGGAGTGGTGGGAACCTTGGTCATTTATCTAGGCAGGGGTACTACCCTAATGTACAAAACAGCCATAGTGTTGTCCATGCAGATCAACACGTGCTTGTCCTGGAGCAGCGGCCGGAACTGCTGCAAGGCTAGAAACACTGCCAGCAACTCATGGCAGCTGATGTGCCAAAGCAGTCGAGGCCCTGGCCAGGACCCCAAGGCTGTCTGTTGCACGTAGTGCCCTAGCCCACACTGGAGGCATCCGTTGTGACAATAACATGCCAGGACACTTGTTCTAAGGGTACCCCGGTCCGTAGAAAGGAAAGGTCTGACCAGGGCTGAATGAGTGGCAACGCGTCTGCGTGATGGTCACACAATGTGTACCATGCCACCATGCCCATCATGGGAATCGGGACTGTAATCAGTACTGGAGTGGTATCATATGAGTCAATCCAAGTGGTGTGACTGTGGCTGCGGATGCCGGATTCAAAGGATTCAAGGATTCAAAGCGTTTATTGTCATGTGCACAGTGAGGAAAAGCAAGTTTCCCTGTACAATGAAATTCTTTGTTTGCTGTCCACATTGAATGCCAAGACAGTGCAAATTATGTAAAAATAAAAAACAGACATACACATTAATAAAATAGAAATAATAAAAATTACAGCTATGTTGCAGGAGTAGAAATAGACTGTGAATATAGAAATATAGACTATGTACATCTGTATGTGCGAGTGGCAATACTGACTTGTGCAAACAACAATATAGTGACGTGCAATATTAACATTAACGTGTCCACATGTAGCACTAATATGTATTATATCTCTGTGTGCAAGTGTGCAATATTGACTTATGTACAGAACAGTAGTACAGTGGCATGTAACAAATTGAGTGCAACTACATAATAATAATAGCAGCTTTAACATTAATAATGTGCAAATCAACATTGAGCTACTTGATAAGAGATAGTAGCAGTAACATTAACAAATGTGCAAAATTGAGCTGTAGCAAGTTCAAGTTCAAGATTTATTTGTCACATACACGATTATACAGAGAGTATTAATCAGCAGTGAAATGTGAGTCAGGTCCGCTCCATGGACAGTGCAATATTATAGAATACAACACAAAGAAGTATACATAAAATTAAATGAATTTTTAAAAAAAAAGATATAAAGAACAAAATATAAAATATAAAATAATGTGCATGATAGTATACTGTAGACTTAAATATTAAGATAAGCATGACTGTACAAGAGAGGAATGTGCAAATAGGTTGTGCATGGTTGACATGTAGCAGCAATCTCAAAAAAAAATAAAAAAATAAAATAAGATACCAAAACACAGAAAGTGATGTGTGCAAATGACACAGTCAGTATGAGGTAGAGAATAATGAGTGTGAGTATCTTACTGATTGTGAGTGATTAATAAGTGAAGTCATGTGATGTTAAGAGGCTAAGTTTGAGTTTAGGAGCCTGATGGCCTGGGGGAAGAAACTCCTCCTAAGTCTCTCAGTTTTTGCCATCAGGCAGCGGAAGCGCTTACAAGATGGCAGCAGAGTGAAAAGACAGTTACCGGGGTGATTTGAGTCTTTGATGATTTTGACAGCTCTGCTTCTGCAGCGTTTGAGGTAGATGTCCTGCAGAGAGGGGAGAGCAGACCCTGAGATGTTCTATGAGATATGTGAGACTAGTCTGTGTCCACTGGCTACCCGTTTAAAAGTCTAATGGCTAAGGGGAAGAAGGAGTTCCTTAATCTGGAATTCCTGCATTTCACACTCCTGTACCTCCGTCCTGAGGGTAAGAGTGTGAACAATCCATGTTGTGGGTGGGTGGGGTCCTTAAGGATGGAGGCAGCTCTCCTGTGAACTCTGCGATGGTAAATGGCCTGCAGAGAGGGCAATGGAGTTCTGATGATCTTCTCGGCAGTCTTCACCACTCTCTGCAGACGTTTGCGGTCCCTCACTGTAGTGCTGCCATACCACACAGTGATGCAGCTGGTCAAAATGCTCTCAACAACACAGCTGTAGAAGTTGCTGAGGATCTTAGGTGACATGCCAAACTTAATCAGCCTCCTTAGGAAGTACAGCCGCTGTTGTGTTTTCTTAACCAGCTGGGTGGTGTTGAGTGTCCAGGTGAGGTCCTCGCTGATGTGGACCCCCAAGTATTTAAAGCTGCTCACCCTCTCCACTTCAAGATCTCGGATAAATAGAAACAGTGGCTGATGAGTTCTCCTCTCCTTCCTCATGTCCACTATCATCTCCTTTGTCTTGTCCGTGTTGAGGGTGAGGTTGTTGTCCTCACACCATGTCACAAGGCTGGCCACCTCCCTCCTGTAGGCTGCTTCATCTCTGCCAGTGATCCGTCCTATCACTGCGGTGTCGTCAGCAAACTTCACAATGACGTTGTCCTTGTGGGAGGCAACACAGTCATGTGTGAACAGTGTGTAGAGGATGGGACTGAGAACACAATGTTTGTTATGATGGTGTCTGAGGTCCTATTTCCAATCCTGACAGACTGCGGTCTGCCAGTCAAGAAGTCTAGGAGCAAGTTGCAGAGTGTGGGGTGTAGTCCAAGTGCAAACATTTTGTGGGTGAGTTTATGGGGGATGACCGTGTTGAAGGCGGAACTGTAGTCGATAAAGAGCATCCTGATGTAGGTGTCCTTACCTTCCAGGTGAGAGAGGGAAATATGGAGGGCAGCAGCAATGGTGTCTGAGGTGGACCTGTTGGGTTTACTCTGAAAGTGTTTCAGCGGTATCACTGTTCTGCCTCTGAAGGAACTCAGGCAGTTCAGCACTGACTGGACGTGCTCAATGGTGAGACACGCCGTCATACTCCCCGAGTCTAACTCCATACCGAAGAAAGAGATTATCTGCACAGGTGAGAGCTTGCTCTTTTCCAAGTTGACCTGAAGCCCTAACTGGCTGAGGTGACAGAGCACCAGGTGATCACACAACTGATCTCGCGACTGGGCCATGATGAGCAAGTTGTCGCGATAGTTGAGGATCCTGATGCCCACTTCCCATAACGGGGCAAGGGCACCCTCCACGACCTTCGTAAAGACACAGGGGAACAGGGACAGCCGGAAGGGGTGAACCTTGTACTGCCATGCCCGACCTTCAAACGCAAACTGTACAAATGGCCTGTGTCGAGAAAGAGTTGAGACATGAAAGTAAGCGTCCTTCAGGTCGACCGCTGCAAACCAATCCTGGGATTGGATGCAACTGAGGATGCGCTTCTGTGTCAACATCCTGAATGGAAGCTTGTGAAGGGCCTGATTCAAGACACGCCGATCCAAGATTGGCCGAAGGCCACCACTTTTCTTGGGCACAATGAAGTAAGAGCTGTAAAACCCCTGCTTCATCTCAGCTGGAGGGACAGGTGCGATTGCATCCTTCGCCGACAGGACAGCAATCTCCATGCACAGGACAGGGGCGTCTCGGACTGTCACCAAAGTCTCGAGGACACGCTGAACCTGGGGGGTCACCTGGTGAACTGAATCGCGTAGCCGAGTTGAACTGTCCGAATGAGTCAGCAGGACGGGTTGGGTAGCATAAGCAACGCCCCCAAACTCCATGCCAGTGGCACCAAAGGGACAATTCGACATACTGCATACCGCGGTGGTGCAGCGGTGGGGAGTCGTGCTGGATGGCACAGAAGGCAGCGCGTTCTAGAGCAGCTTCCCACATCTCCAGGTTGCATATGTCCGGGCATCACCTTCCTACGTGGAGCTCGACGCACCGGCCTCAACAATGTCTCAGCGTGGGGTGGAGCAGCAGTGGAGGAAGCGGGAGGATGCCCAAACTGAGGAGCAGGCTGAGGCCCACAATGGAACGGTGGAAGTAGGAGGATCACGTCGGGGCAGGATGTGCTGTATGGTCTCAGTCTGCTTCTGTACTGCCGAGAACTGCTGGGCAAAGTCCTCGATTGTGTCGCCAAATAGGCCAGCCTTGGAGATGGAAGGGCCAAGAAAGCACACTTTGTCAACATCTCTCATCTCGACCAGGTTGAGCCAGAGATGTTCTTCCGGAGGGACTGCGCTGTGACTTTCGTTACGTTGAGTCAGTCGCCATGCACAGCTCCTGCATCAACCTCGGGTCGGTACTACCCTTGTGCATTTGTTTTAGTGCCTTGGCTTGGTGGCCCTGCAGGATAGCCATGGCATGCAGGGCAGAGGCAGCTTGGCCAACAGTACTGTCAGCCTTGGCAGCCAGAGCTGCCGACAGCCTACAGGCTTTGGACGGGAGACGCGGACAATTCCTGCATGTGGCGGTGTTTTGTGGGCACAGGTGCACTGCAACCGCTCTCTCCACCTGGGGAATGTCCACATACCCCCTTGCTGCCCCGCCATCGAGGGTAGTGAGGACGGAGGAAGAAGACGAGCAGCTTCTGCTACCGTGAAAGGGGCTGTTCATGACTTCGTCATTTCCTCATGCACCTCCGAGAAGAAAGGAACGGTTGTGAGCTGTGTTCCGTGTCGAGAAACCAATCATCCAGCCGCAATCACTCAGGTCTGGGCGGTGTATTCACCTCCAACCTGATGCGCACGGCTGACCGGGCAAACATGACTGTCAGCTCTGGGTCCGATTCGGCGGTGGTGATAACACCCGAGGAGGGCAGCCCCGCCAAATCCTCATCCTCAGAGGATGATAGCCCATCCCCTGATGCTGCCATTGACACCTGATCCTCTGGAGGAGCACCGGATGAAATGCTGGGACCGCCAAGAGACGGCTCAGCAAAATAACCCGAGAGCTGCACAGGACAAGCGCTGCGAGAGGAGTGAGAGGTCCGTGGGGACTAGCTCTCACTGTAACACTTACATCTCCCAGAGCACTAGCGGGCGGTCCTCTGCTCGTGGCAGAGAAACCGGGACGGGTAGTGGCAGAGGGGTCTGCACTTTCCTTTTAAGAAAGGAGAGACGCGATCGCAGCGTTGTCATGGTCATACACTCACAGTAGATGCATGAACCATCTACGAACGCAGCTTCAGCGTGCTGAATGCCCAGACACTGAAGACAGTGATCGTGGTCATTGACAGAGTACAGAAAACCAAGAGGACACGGATGGAACGGCATCTTTAAAAAGACACGAACAGTCCGTGATTTGCTCTTTTAGAGAAACTGCTCTTTTCAGTTGAAGCATCCAGGGGAATCACTGAAAGGGACACCGCTGTTCGCACTATACTGCCAACCAGAACAGCTCTCCGACACACAGCAGATGAATCGCTTTGTGGAGTATATTAACTTTCATACAACCACTCCGCTCCAAAGCAAAAAGTTTAATGAGTGGATACACGCTGTCACCTTATAAATTCCACTAGCCAATTCTCATTGGCATTTTCTCTTAAACTCAGAGATGATTGGGGCTCCAAAGTAAACCCTTAATGTCGTCACGACATAACTCATAATGTATATAGATAGGGAATGAGACATTTCAATTTCATATGGTAATAAGCATGGTAGGTTTGCATAATAATGCCTTTAAAAATGAAAAATGTGTTTGAAAATGCAAGAATGCACTCCAAAAACAATTTTGGAGTGAGTATGCCTTTAATTTTAACAGAAACTATACAGTAAAATTACATGAAAATTAATACAGAAAAAGTCAGGGTCACTGTGAACATGAATCATTTCAAAGAATGAGCAAACCAATAAATAAAATATATTTATGAGTGTTTGAAAATGGGAAATGGTCCAAACGCTAGAATGCACTTTTACTCTTGGGGTGAATTTGAATTTGCGAAAGGTATACACACACACAAACAAAGACACGCACACACACACACACACACAAACACACATACACACACACACACACTTGGATGCTAGGGGTGAATTTGCCATTAATTTTCTCCAAAACTGTACAGTAAAATGAGTTGAAAATGGATTCAGTAATAGTCTGGGTCCATGTGAACAGGAATCAATTGACAGAATGAGCAAACCTATGAAAGAAAGACTTTTATGAGTCAAATGGTGCAAGTTGTAGAATGCACTTTTACTCTTGGGGTGAATTTGCCATTCATTTCCTCCGAAACTATACAGTAAAAATATTACAAATAATAATACAGTAATAGTCAGGATGACTGTGAACAGGAATCAATTGAAAGAACGAGAAAACCTATAAAGGAAATATTTTTATGAGTGTTTGCAAATGAGTAATGGTGCAAGTGCTAGAAAGCACTTGTATGCTTGGGGTGAATTTGCCATTCATTTTCTCCAAAACTATACAGTAAAATTAGTTCAAAATTACTACAGTAATAGCCAGTATAACTATAAAGAGGAATCAATTGACAGAATGAGCAAACCTATGAAAGAAAGACTTTTATGAGTGTTTAAAAATCGGAAATGGTGCAAGTTGTAGAATGCACTTTTACTCTTGGGGTGAATTTGCCATTCATTTCCTCCGAAACTATACAGTAAAGACATTACAAATAATAATTCAGTAATAGTCAGGGTGACTGTGAACAGGAATCAATTGAAAGAACAAGCAAACCTATAAAGGAAAGATTTTTATGAGTGTTTGAAAATGGGAAATGGGGCAAGTGGTAGAATGCACTTTTACTCTTGGGGTGAATTTGCCATTCATTTCCTCCGAAACTACACAGTAGAAATATAAATAATAATAATACAGTAATAGTCAGGATGACTGTGAACAGGAATCAATTGAAAGAACGAGCAAACCTATAAAGGAAAGATTTTTATGAGTGTTTGCAAATGAGTAATGGTGCAAGTGCTAGAAAGCACTTGCATGCTTGGGGTGAATTTGCCATTAAGTTTCTCCAAAACTATACAGTAAAATTAGTTGGATACAGTAATAGTCAGCATGACTGTAAAGATGAATCAATTGAAAGAACGAGAAAACCTATAAAGGAAAGATTTTTATGAGTGTTTTAAAATGGGAAATGGTGCAAGTGGTAGAATGCACTTTTACTCTTGGGGTGAATTTGCCATTCATTTCCTCCGAAACTATACAGTAAAATTAGTTCACAATTAATACAGTAATAGCCAGCATGACTGTAAAGAGGAATCAATTGACAGAATGAGCAAACCTATGAAAGAAAGACCTTTATGAGTGTTTGAAAATGGGAAATGGGGCAAGTGGTAGAATGCACTTTTACTCTTGGGGTGAATTTGCCATTCATTTCCTCCGAAACTATACAGTAAAAATATAAAAAATAATAATACAGTAATAGCCAGGATGACTGTGAACAGGAATCAATTGAAAGAATTTGCAAACCTATGAAAGAAAGATTTTTATGAGAGTTTAAAAATGGGAAATGGTGCAAGTGCTAGAATGCACTTTTACTCTTGGGGTGAATTTGCCATTAATTTTCTCCAAAACTATACAGTAAAATTAGTTCAAAGTTACTACAGTAATAGCCAGCATGACTGTAAAGAGGAATCAATTGACAGAATGAGCAAACCTATAAAGGAAAGATTTTTGAGTGTTTGCAAATGAGTAATGGTGCAAGTGCTAGAAAGCACTTGGATGCTTGGGGTGATTTTGCCATTAATTTTCTCTAAAACTATACAGTAAAATGAGTTGAAAATGGATACAGTAATAGTCAGGGTCCATGTGAACAGGAATCAATTGACAGAATGAGCAAACCTTTGAAGGAAAGATTTTTATGAGTGTTTGCAAAAGTGTAATGGTGCAAGTGCTAGAATGCACTTTTACTCTTGGCGTGAATTTTCCATTAATTTCCTCCAAACCCATACAGTAAAATGACTTGAAAATTAATACAGTAATAGTCAGGGTCACTGTTAACAGGAAACAATTCGAAAAATGAGCAAACCTATTAAGGAAAGCTTTTAACGAGTAAGTACTTTTTATGAGAAAAGTGTGAGAATGCACATTGAGTTTTGGGGTGATTTACCTTTAATTTTACAGAAATTGTACAGTAGATTTAACTTGAAAATTAATACAGTAATAATCAGGGTCACTGTAAACAAGTATCAGTTGAAAGGTATACACACACACGAACAACATACACACACACGCACACACACAAACAAACAAACAAAGACACGCACGCACACACACACACACACATACATATATTTATTACATATATATATATATATATATATATATATTAATATACATAATTTATCAATGTTAATATATATATTAACATTGATAAATTATGTATATTAATAAATGTATAAAACAAATGTTAATGTACAAAAAAAAATGTATTCACAATCATTAATTCAATGTTCAAGTCATAAAAAAAATCCTGAAATTGTATTATTTATGTCTTGATATAAAATAGCAATAAATAAATATTCTGATGTCGCTTTATGGTCATTTTAGGGTTAAATTACTTTTTATGCAGACATATTTTGGGTCACCGTGAACAGCAATCTATTGAAAATATCAATAAAAGTATAAAGGACACGCCTTTATGACAGCTTTACATTCACTTTGACCGCATACACAAATATTTGACAGTGTATTTTCAAACCGCGGCTGGCTTGACCGCAGTGATCCTTTGCGCTGATTCTTTGCATGATGACGGCGCCTCCGTATAATGACGCAGAAGGGCACTTCAAGAAACAGTTGTTTGGTCCCCTACACCCTTCAACCCTTCGAAGCTCTCACTCCGGAGGGTAAACCCTTTGAAGGGATTAGGGCATAGGGATGAGCCCTTCCGAATGGAACGCAGGGTTTAACTCCAACTTGCCTCAACACACCTGCTGGGAAGTTTCTAGCATGACTAGTAAGAGCTTGATTAGCTGGTTCAGGTGTGTTTAATTGGGGTTGGAGGAGCTAAACACTGGTTAAAGGACTGACCTTTAACCTGCAGTTATTATACTCAAATTCATTAAATTACTTGTTGTTGCTTGTGTTATAGTCACATTTTTAACACATTGTAGAGTTCATTTTGTATATATTCTGATTTCTGAAAATTCTGATATTCAGATTTAATCAAATTTAATGTCAACACAACGATCTTTCAGTTGTTTGGAATTTCACACATCAATTGAGATGAGGATTTACACATGATTTATTTTACTCATAACCTGTAGGTTATATATTTTTGGATTTGTTAAATATGTTGTTAAATATGTTTGTCTGATAATATGTGTTAATAAATCAAGTGTTTTTAATTAAGATGCAGAATAATTTTTGATAAATAAGGGATGGCCCACTTTACCATCCTAAAGTGCATGATCTAAAAATGTTTATTGTTATATACCATGCAAATAGCACTTTATATGAACCATATTCAAATTGAAATATTATAGCTGGACATTAAAGTTAACAAAAGTAATAAAGAAAAGAAAAGAAAAAACATCTAGGTATCTAAATTACAAAAAGTGGCCCACTTTACCTGCAATCACCCTATTTGTTCTATTGCATTTATTTTCTGCTATTGCTTGAAATGTGGTTATCTGAAGAACAGATGCTTAGAACTGAGCCCTGTGCCTCAGACTGCAATGTTTCTGCCATTTCTCTACATTAATGTATTTTTTCTACAACTGGAGTACCTCAATTCTGTTGTTTCCTAATGAGGATTAACACTATATTTTACACATTGCACATTTTAGCACAGAAGCCTGAAAGGCTTTCTTGATTATTGTCATGTCATAAGCTATCATCAAATTACTGATCTCATGTCTGACTTGATTCCCCCCCCCCCCCCCCCAAATATTTATTTTTCTATATGATTAAATAAAAACATTTTTATTTTTTATTTATTTATTTATTATTATTTTTTGTGAATGTTCCACTTGGTGTACAGGATGTGTAACTTTAAGATAAATCTTCATATATTTAGCATCTGTGAGTCAATAAAAATGTATCTGGTTGTGTAAAATAGGTACATAATATCATAATATCGATACATCAATCGATAGTCCTGAATCGAATTGTATCGTAATCGCACCGTATAATTTTTTGAGGCATCGGCAAATACTTTTTCACTCTATGAGAATCGCGATGATTAAACACCTAACTTGAACCCAGTCAAACATCTTTGGAGAAATCTGAAAATGGCTCTCAGTGTCAATGTGCAATTTCACTCTTTTCTCTTTAATATTTTCTCCTTTGTATTTTAAGGCGTTTTATATATGTTTTTTTCATTTAACATGAAAAAAAAAAGTATTTCGCGCCCTATTTATGCTTACTTTTTATTGCATTTTAAATCAGAACGCATTTAATAATGGAATTGTATATAAATGAATTTGATTTAATCTGTTAGTCCCTTCATATCCGCTTCTACTCTGCTAAAGTGCTCTTCTCCAGTCCTCTAGTCGGCGCGAGACGCTGTGTCTGGGTTGAGCAGAAGCAGGAGCAGCATGAGCCGATGTGCTGGGATCACGTCTGTGGATCATTTAGTGACATAATTTGCACAAATTTATAGTTTAATCATGCCGATGAAGGGAAGGTTCCCTATACGGAGGACACTGGAGTATCTGCAGAAAGGAGAAGTCGTGTTTAAAAAATATGTGAAGATTATGACTGTCAATTATAACACGCATGGAGATCTGAGTGAAGGAGCAAGGTCAGGAAAACACGAGCATCAGTAGCTGACTTTATTTGCCATGCCTGCAAGCAGATTTTGGTTTTTAATGATTTTTATTTATTTATTTATTTATTTTATTGAAAGAGTGTTAAGTATTTTCACTGTCAACATGTCGTCACGCCACCACAGACAAAAAATACTGTTTGTGTTTTGAATAATCTGAAAGTATTTTAATATCTGCAGTAAATTAAATTAGTTAGAATCAGATAAAATGTGAATAGAAGAACAGCAACTACATGTAATCAAGAAGTTTGTAGGAGAAAAAAATATATAGATATAGATATATTGTCTATATAATATAGACAATATTTGTCTATAGATACAAAGTCAGCCGTGTATGAGAAGCATGATGTTAATGTATAATATTGTTTGACAGGAAGTTTGTGTTCTTCAATATCCCTCAAATCCAGTACAAAAATCCCTGGGTTCAAATAATGATGTTCAAAAACATGACACCCTCACCCTTTCTCCGATTCTACCTCGGTAAGTCGTTTGTTTCTTTAGTTTTTTTTTTTTTTCAATATTGTTTTCCCTCACTGTGGTATCTTATGTTAATGCTGTGTTTAGATGATGGAGAGCAAGTGTTGGTGGACGTAGAAGGAAAAGACCATAAAGACATTACGAACCATGTGAAGATGATCCTTGGCAAGTCAGAGTAAGTACATTTACATTTATGCATTTGGCAGATGCTTTTATCCAAAGCAACTTATTGTGTTCAAGGTATAGATTTAATCAATTCACGCATTCCCAGGAATCGAAGCCATGTCCTTGGCATTGCTAGTGCCGTCCTCTAGGGCTACTACATCATTAAGTAGTGTTTTATGTGATTTAAAGTTAAAAAATAAATCAAGATTAACCCCATTTTGTTAATTATCGCATATTGTGGCACTCAAAATCGCTTCCTAAAACCTATATCAATTTGACATCAAGACTTGATCAAGATGCTGTAACATCATTTTAAATTCAGTTTGGATGGCATTTTCTTCTAGAGCAGTGGTTCCCAAACCTGTCCTGGAGGCCCCCCTGCCCTGCATCTTTTGTATGTCTCCCTTATCTAACATACCTGATTCCACTCATCAGCTCATTAGTAGAGACTGCAAGAACTAAATTGGGTGTGTCTGATTAGGGAGACATACAAAATGTGCAGGGCAGGGGGTACTCCAGGACAGGTTTGTTCTAGAGGTAATTTTTTTTTTTTTTTTTTTTTTAGTTTATTTATTTACAGGGGCAATGCACATTAATAAACATAACTGTAAACGTGCCAGAATTAGCCCAAAAGGCTATTTTTCATCTGTAGACCCTTGACAGAATGTTAAAAGGTCACCCTAAAAACAAAGACAGAGCATCACACATATACACATCATATGGAGAGAGAAGATAAAAAAAAAAAAAATACAAATTACAAAAAAAAAAAAAAATTCACAATCAGAAAAATCGCTACTAAAATACAAAATATAAGTGAATTATCTAAAACAAAGTAAACATGAGAGAAAGAGAAAGAGCGAGAGAAAGAGAAAGATGGCAACAGGAGAGAGCAACATAGCCAAGAGCAATTAGTACAATGAAGTCTATTGTCAAGAATACAATACTAATGTTGACAGTGCTGAGTTGTCAGTAACCATTTTTTAAGATGAGACTGAAAAGAGCCAAAAGTATGTAATCGTCTAATTGTTGATGGGATGGAGTTCCATTCCCTTGCAGCTTTGACTGAAAATACAGACTGACTGAACTTACTTCTTTTGAAAGGAATAATACAGTCCCCTCTTTCCCCAGCCCTTGTAGCTCTGTGAGCAGTTGTTCTAATATTCACAAACTGTTTTAGTGGTGAAGACAAGCTATGCATAGTCTTAAACAGCAGACAAATATGTACATATTTGATCAAGTTATCCCAGCTTAGCAAATTGTATTTCTTTAATATTGAGCAATGATGAAACTGAACTGATTTCTTATCAAGAGTTTTTAGTGATTGTTTATACAAAGACTCTAGTGGTTTCAGAGTAGTAATACTGGCTTGCGACCAAGTAGTTAAACAGTAAGTAATATGAGAAATAATCATGGAATGCATATACATCAGAGCGGCGTCAGATGACATATAATCACGAATAAATCTAAAATTTGATAAACTAAATCTGACCCGGTTACAGACCTTTTTAACCTGCGCCTTAAATGAAAGTTTGGAATCAATCAGAACACCAAGGTACTTATATTCAGATACAACTTGTAATCTTTCCCCTGATACAAATACATCTGGCACTACACTTAAATTCTTAGTTTTGGTGATAAACATACACACTGTTTTAGAGATGTTTAACTGTAAGCAGCATTGTTCTAGCCAAGCTGCAACATGAACTAAGGATTCTGTAAGTTCATTTGCAACTTGTGACACACTACTTCCATGTATGTAAATGACAGTGTCATCTGCATACATTTGAATGTTAGTGTTAGGACAGACGGATGGAAGATCATTGATGTACAACGTAAAAAGTAAAGGACCCAGAATAGATCCTTGTGGAACACCAGTGGATATACTTAGGGGAGCTGACTTATAATTCTGTATACTAACATACTGTGTGCGACCTGACAAGTATGATTCGATCCATCTTAAAGTATGTGGAGAGAAATTAAAACTTAATAATTTAGACAAAAGAATTCTATGGTTTAGAGTGTCAAAGGCCTTCCTGAGGTCAAGAAACACAGCCCCGACGACCCCTCCTTTATCTAATAGAGACTTGACTTTTTCAGTGAAGTAGCAATTTGCCATCTCAGTTGAGTAGTTTGCTCTGAAGCCAAATTGCATTGGATGTAAAGCAAAAGAACTATTATTTAAATAATTAGTGATTTGTGCAGCCATCAATTTCTCTGCAACCTTTGAGACTATAGGTAAAATACTAATAGGTCTGTAATTACTAGCAGAGTGAGGGTCACCACTTTTGAATATAGGCACAATAACAGATGACTTCCAAGCACATGGGAACATCCCCTGAGAAACTGAAAGATTGATAATTTTAGTGATAGGATTAACTAACGACTCACTAAGCTCTTTAAACATTATCACATCCATACCAAAAATATCCTTTGCTCTGGATGGTTTAAGAGATGTAATTGTTCTTGTGACGTCTAATTCAGAGACTGCCCTTAGAGTAAGGGCTTGTTCCACTGTATTAACTGTATAAACTTCTGAATACTTAGGGGAAAAACATTGTGAAATTGTGACTACCGAGTCAACAAAGTAATAATTAAGTGCTTCGGCTACATCAGCTGGATTGTTAGTCAGCTTCCCGTTAACCATCAATTCAAGTGATGACCTATCTTTTCTTTTATCACCTTTTAAGTAGTTCAACTTATTCCAGATTGTTTTAGAATTACCTCTAGCCTCATTAATTATTCTCAGGAAAAAATCAGCCTTTGCTTTTCTCAAGGTCTTTACCACCTTGTTCCGTAACATAGCGAAATGTTGTCTATCATGACTAAACTTTGATCTGTTTGCAGTTTTTAAAGCAAGATCCCGTTTTTTCATTAATTCTAAGATATCTGAATTCATCCAAGGGACAGTATGTTTTTTATTTTTAGGATTAAGTTTACAACTGAAATCTTTAATAGTACTCTCTAATTTTTTGGAGAATGTTTGACTGTCTTCGTCCTGATCATTTCCGATTAATAAATCATCCCATTCAATCTGATGGACTGCCTTTCTGAAGTCATCTAGTTTACGTTTTGGAATGCCATAAGAGTCATATTTCCTTATGAATGAATTGAATCTCTTGCTAGATAATTTTCTGGCCACTAAAATCAAATTGTGATCAGAAAGGCCTGTTAACATATTAAAAGTGTTTAAAATTCTCTCTGCTCGATTACTAAAAATTAAATCAATTTGAGACCTTGTTGAATTAGTTATTCTTGTAGGCCCATTAATCATTTGCTTCAGATCGAAGTGATCAGTTATCTGTTTGAGATTCTTTCTGACGGTTTTATCGTCCCAATTAATATTAAAGTCTCCCATTATAATAACTTCTTTGTTGAAATCACACTGCTTTAGTAATTGTTTCAAATTTTCATAAAAACTAATATTAGAAGATGGTGGACGATAGATTACAATTAATACAAAAGACATCTGTGGTGATAATACAAGGTTCAGACCAATACATTCCAAATCTATACAATTCGCCCAGGCGATTTCATTACACTGGATGCCAGTTTTCACATAAATCATAACTCCACCTCCCTTAGAACCAACTCTATCTCTCCTATACAATTTAAAACCAGGTACTTCTAATGCTGCAGACGGAGAATTTTCATGAAGCCATGTCTCAGATAAACAAAGAAAATCTAAATTAGAGTCTAGTAAAAGATGATGAATTTGATCACTTTTTGATATAATACTTCGTATATTCAAATGCCCACCTAAGAGACCCTTTGGCTTGACTTTAGGATCCCAAATTGTTCTTGATTGATTTACTGTTTGAAAGAATCCCCATTTCTTATTTTTTAAAATACCTTGATTTACAACTTTACTTTTTACATTTTGCATAGACTTTGCAAACACTTGTGAAGTACCTAAACCAGAGTTCACAGAAATTGAACTATTTGGTGACTCCATCGGAGCAAAATTCCCTTCATTCCCCAAAGGTCTTGTAATGCACGATCTCGTCTGAAAGTCCGTGTCACTCCCGCTCGCCGCACGGGAACCTAGGCCTGCCTCAGACGCCAACAATCCCACATGGACACGCCGTGGAACGCCAACTGCGGCCGTGGAAACACCCGGCAACTCGGCCTCCTCTGCCGCGACGCTCCCCGCACCAACACCAGCATCCAGCGAGACAGAGCGAGGGAGGTTAGTGTGTTGAGCATAGCCAGACAGTGACATACCGCCACCAAAAGTGCGTACCTGAAGGATAGCTGGATCCGACATGGAGTCCACTGGGCCGGTGTGACGCCGGTCCATGATGCTAGTGCCCAGCCGCTGGGCCTCCACCACCTCCCCGCTCGTCACGGCACTCCACGCGGGCAAGACGCCGCCACCAAAACCCGGAGAACCAAAGCAAGGGAGGTTAGTTTGTTGTACATAACCAGACAGCAACGTACCGCGACCCAGAGTGCGTACCTGAGAGACAGCAGAGTCCGACGTAAAATCCAGTACATTCACTGGTTTGGCGTGGTGTGGACTGGGACAGGGATGAATATCTCCCGATAATAGTAAACACATCATGATGATTAGGCCTAAAGCTTTACTTTGATGACGTCGAGTTGATGACTTTGAATGTATCTTCACTCGCTTGTACAGAGATGGATAAATAAAGGTTACCGCTAAAGTGTGCTTCCCGTGTCCGAAATTTCCCAAGGCATTGTATGTTTGTTTAACCAACCAGTCAGCATTATTAACAAATGTTTTCTCATATCTGTTAAATAATGAATGGTTATTAAAATGATCCGCAAAAAAACTCAAAGTAATAGGACTTAAAAAGTTAAAAAGCAGACTGTAAACTAAGAGAGCTGTAACAACGCCTAATGCACCTGCCGCCATCTTGCAATCGCTAAAACCGGTTGGGTTTTTGGGTGAAGCTAATCCCACACTGAAATTGGTTTAATGCAGGGGTCACCAAGTTCGGTCCTGGAGGGCCGGTGTCCTGCAGAGTTTAGCTCCAACTTGCCTCAACACACCTGCCTGGAAGTTTGAAGTATACCTAGTAAGACCTTGATTAGCTGCTTCAGGTGTGTTTGATTAGGGCTGGAGCTCAACTCTGCAGGACACCGGCCCTCCAGGACCGAACTTGGTGACCCCTGGTTTAATGTATGTAGGTCAATATGTTTGAGGTTCAATTTACATTGAAATCAATGTCATGTTTTACCTGATTTTCGACGTCAATTTGATGTCTTTTCAACATCAGTTGCCCACTAGGAAGTGGACAAGGGGTCAAGTGCAAAATGTGGGTATTTGAACGCCTTAAGAAGCTTATGAATGGGTCAGTGAATCATTGACTCGCCCGATTTATTCAAAAATGCAAATTCATTCAGGAAAAAACACTGTGGCATGTTCCTGTAGAGATGCACAAACATGGCTTTGATTGGAAACATTTTTGTTAGCAAAATGGAGCAAAAAATACAAAATTGTCTCTACAGTTTGTCATTAAATATTAACTTGTAGTTTATTAAATTGTTGCTCTGACACAAAGAAAAGTCTGCCACAGACCATGCTAACCAAACCGTTTATGTAATCGCTCCAACTGTGTGTGTTTGTCCTAGGAAGACTGCTGTGCAACTATTAGATGCTCAAAAATGCAAAGCAGACACATAATTAAAAAAGAAATATATTACTTTGATATATGACTTTGCTTCACAGTGACGAAGCTTAACTAATTTAAGTGTTATAACAATAAGTTAAATAGTAATTTATCTAAAACAGTGCTGGCTGAGTGTTAACTTTTTTTTTTTTTAAAATATCCATTTTAATTTTCAAATCAATTGATCCAGTAAGCTAATCTCATTGGCAAGATTGCATAGACCCTATAACTTCCTATCGATAGCTGGCCAGTGCACATGTCGATCAGAGGTACTAGCCTAAGCGTAAGTTTACACTGTAAAATGTGTAGAGAGCAAATCTGTGGTTCTAACAGAAATCATTTTAATGTGCATGAAAGCTTTTATCACCACCTAGTGTCCAACCAGTGCTAATACCAGTATTACCATTTGAACGTGTGTCCCTCTGCTTACTCTTATGTCTCTTTCTGCCCACAGTAAAGCTCTTGAAGCTGAAGCTCTGGCTAAAATGGAGTTGTCTAACCCTGCTAACTTTGGGCCCAAGAAATACTTCCTGCGGGAGTGTATCAGTGAAGTGGAGGGTCAAGTTCCTCATCCTGGTTTTGTCCCGCTTCCCAAAGAGATGACTGGCAAATACAGGGCTAAACTGGCTGCAGCCTCTGATGAGTAGAGACCGTTTGGGATGAATGTGAAAACACATTGGACGCTTAAAAAAAAAAAATCTTAATGGTCCATAACCTTTTGTTTGGTGGGTTTGATGAGCATGATTTGATGTTTGTGACTTTCACTTTGACTATGGAAAGCAGACTTGTTTTATAAACTAAAAAAAAAAAAAAAAATGCATTTGGTGATTAATTCTTGAGTGAATACCTACAAAATTAATACCTAAAAAAAATTCTCACCACATTTTCATTCAGCGAATGAAACAATCACAGAATTTTATTAATTATTAGTGTTACATTTATGATACCTGATATTGCTCAGTGTAAACACACAACATTATCCAAAAGTTAATGGATAGGTTGTTAGTCACAATAGGCTTCTCTGATGAAAAAACAAATACAATTACAAAAAGCATTACATTCAGCCACAGCGTTGCTGTCTGTTCTCACTGTGTCCAGGAAAGCCTTGAGTTTTGAGTTAATACAAGACAAAACATGTCAGTTGTGTTTCCATGTCTTTTTGAGGTGGGTACACATAAATGAAGCATTAATGAAACATGCAAGCAAAATTGAGGAGATTTAACATACAAATGGTAAGTCTTTGCACAGCTATTTAGAGGAGCAGCAGGCAATTATGACCATATGCATAAGTTTGTTACTTCAACACTGGTTTCCATAGCATTGTATGTATTTGTATAATTGCTAAATAATTTAAGTGCAACATAAATCAGTACTATTAATGGTATAAAACAATGCAAATTTACAGACTAAATTACAGACATTTGACATGGATTAGGCAAATGTGTAATGTTAAACAGATTCACCCAAAAATTAATTGAGAGATTTTTGTTTCTGACAGAATCAACAAAAACAGTTGAAACCTTCTTAAATACATTGTGTTCCAAAGACACAAAAAAACGTGAAATGATTTTCATGTTTGAGTGAACTATTCCTTTGATGTTTCAAGGATAGAAATAAAGAAATCAGGGTTTCTATTTAGTGAAGTGCTGGTTATCTATTAGATCAATATAATAATAAAAAAAGTTCAAAGCTGCAGGTGCGCGTTCATGCTAGGCTTCGATACATAAACTTAGATTTTCTTAAAATTCTAAAGCAACATGTATTCTGAATCAAAGCAGCAATGTGCATGAAATACTGACTTTGTTGAACAGAAAATCTTAACTTCAGATATTTCAACCACTTCCATAAAACCTACCCATTCATATGACTTGAGACTACATATTAAGATTTTGTTCACATAAAATATTTGAATATTACCCAATGCTTTTTTTTATTAAATTACAAATTCTTCCAGAAATTAAGTTGTTCTGATCAAGAATTGTCTGTTCCTACTACTATGCATTCTTGCACAGAAACTTCAAATTTGTTTTATTTTTTTGTCTAGTGCATCAGTAGCTTACACTGTTATGTCACTGAAAACAAGCCTCATCAATTACAAAACAAACATAAGTTTGTGACGGCCACTATTTTTTTCTTTTCTGCTCTTGTAGTGTTTGTTGCAGCTCTTTTAGGTTCTCTGACAAAAGCTCCACTTCATCAGAGCGTCCGCTCAGCTTGGCGTCAAAGATATATGCCCGGATGTTATCGATCTGTTGTAGAAGTAGCTCTTCCTCAATCATGTCATTGACTGCTGTGCTATCCTCATCATCATCTTCATCAAATGGATTGGTTGAGGCAGCTGGAACCTCATCAGAAACCTCTTTAAAAGGGTTACCTCTGTCTTCATAATCGTCATCTTCAAAAGGATTTCTAGGTGACTTCACTTTACCCGTATCTGGATCTTCCATTTCATCATTTTCATCCTCAAACGGGTTGTACTCTTTCTTACCATTGGCTGTCTGAGAATTTGTCGGTTCTTCCTCAACAGGAGAGAAATGCTCCTCGTCAAAGGGGTTTCTGGCGGGTGGAGTTGGTGTATGTTTATCTCTTTGCCTGTCTAAGGGAGGAGAGCTTCCTAATAGACGTGACAAAGACTTTGAAGACACAGGGCTTCCGATCAAATATTCTTCCAAGTCACCTTCCTCCTCTTCTCTTTTCGGAACATTTTCTCGGTCTCTGAAATCCAAGGAGGAGATTTTTGATTGGGTTCTGTGCTCGAGCTCTCTTTGCTGCAGATGTTGGATTTGTCTCTGCTGCAGGTCGGTCTCCTCAGCCAGCCTCTGTGAAAGCTGGATGGCTCGACTGGTCTGCTGAGCGTCAAACTCGTCCTGCAGCTGCCGCAGGTTCTCCTCCAGCATGGCCACTTCATCGGTGCGGTTTGCGGAGCGCGCCTGCCGTAAGAACGACTCTATGTTGTTGATCTGTTGCAGGAGAGGGTCATCCAGCTCAGAGTGAGTATGCAGAGTGTCTGATTGTGGCAGCCAGCCACCAGCTTTGGTTATGCGTGGACCTGGAAGATCCACGTGTGTCCCGAGGTTATTTTCATTTTCCAATCGGCGTTTATGTGCCTCCAGGCCTGCCTAAGTTGCGTAAGAAAAGTAAAGTGTTACAATATGACCTGCAAAATAATAAAAATGCTTTTTATGCACCATCTTTTAAGTGTATTGTGCAAGAAAGAAAACATGATTGATTTAGAGATTCATACCTAGACTACAGATTAATCAATCAGACTCACTGATCTGATTCTTAAAATAAATGCACTGATTTGATTAATCAAATTCAACGACAGGTTTGTTTAAGATGAGCAAGTTCTGCGCAGGACTGATCATCAGGTGCGATTAATTAAATATGTTCATTGGATCATCTCACAGGAACCTAACACCAAAACTGAGAAATTATGTGTATATTTGTGTGCATTAAATCATTTCCTCCTGATTATTTTCATTTTTCCTTTGTATTCCACTGTATCAATATGAAAAAAGACAAAAAAAACAAACAAAAAAACATACTGTGCATTTGTGGTCTGCTCTCCCAATTTAATCTACAATATATCCAATGAATAATTCACTGGAATGCATGCAAGAATCTCTCGTTACTCCCATAATTTGCATGAAGCATCATAGGGCATAATACATATATTGCAAGGATATATATGGCTGGATGTCATCCAGTCTTTAAGCCTCTGCTGGCTCATAATCCTACAGCCTTCTAGGTCTTTCCTGATTATTATTTTTTATGATATAAACCAACCCTCCATTGCTTCACCCTCCATTTAGTCAGATCATGTTCTCTCAGATTGTAATAGATTTAGATCAAACAGGATCTGTTAAACATAGATATATGATAATATATGGCAAAAAATATTTGATAGTACAGCCCACAATAAAAACAGTGCCCTCAGAAGACACAATCTTTCAGCAGACACAGTCAGAGAACTGTTGTAGAAAAGCTTCCTTGGAAGTTTGGTTTAAGGAAATTAAAACTGCCCTAAGCCCTAAAACTGAGAAACAATGAAGAATACTCATATGTGTAACATGTGACATACAATTTAAGCTCAAAATGTTTTGGAATTGAGTCATTAGAATCACCATTGATTCACTTAAGGTTTTATAAAATAAAGAAAAATTGATTAGCAAAATAAAAAGGATTGATATGAGAAACCGAATACGATCACATTGCCGTTTAGTCACCTGTCTCTCCTGCTGCGTCCTTTTCTCCTGCTCCTCTCTTCTCTTCTCTTTAAGCTCCTCATACTTCTCCTTGGTGGGGAGCGACGTCAGTCCCAACAGTTTCTCCTACGGGTGTAAGTGTTGAACGGAGAATTTGAGCTTCCACATTTATATAGTTTTACCCACAAGTTTGTAAACCTCTTGCAGATTTGAAAAATATGTCAATAAACATTTCACCTGTATAAAAAGTGTAGCTGTGTAGCGCACCATCCTTTGCAGCTGCAGGGCTTTCGGGTGAGGCTGGACCTCATCTTTTAGTCCGAGTGTGAGTATCTTCTTACTAGTGCGAAAACCCCCCCACAGAAATGCATTCTGTGAATCCTGATTTAGATATGTCCATCACATCACAGTATGTCTTTAGTCTGTTGCCTACCTCAGAACATCAATGAGCTCATAGTATTTCTGTATCTCCATCCTTAGTGCAGCAGCATTCGCTAGATTACAGGTCGTCTCCCCAGCACTACACAATACAGAGAAAACTTTGGAGTCTGGCAATGTTTGGGATGTGGCATTAGGCGTTAGAACATCATTAAAGAAGTGAACAAATGTACATTTGTAGTGCTTTTGCATTTGTAGGGCTTACTTGAGAGCCTCTGCCATGCGTGTGTACTCTGGAGCCTTAGCTTCAACTTTCTCCATACATGTCCTTAACCTCTGCACAGCAAAAACAAACAATACTATGACTAAAGACTATACTGTATGTTAAGAGCTACCATTACAAAAATACATAGCTTCAAGCAGCAATCATCAGGGTCCAATCATCAAGCACCACTGGCCCATGTGGAGGTGATACAACTGCCATGCATCTCTTCCAATATAATGTGTTTTTACTGTAAAGTCAACAAGCTTGGAGTCTCTACTGGTATAGAAGGGCATAAAGAAACAATTGACCAAAAATGCTATTTTGAAAAGAAGCAAAACAGATATGAATTTATATGCATTTATTTATTGGTCATTCAGGATTTGTTCAGCATGGTCTAATATGTATTATGAAAATGTATGATGCATGCCATATGTTATATTAAACTATTGGCTGCATGAGACATTACTGGTAATTCAATGTTTAATTACACAAAATCTACACATCTATGCATTTGCTCAAACGATTTGTTAAAATCAAAACATGGACAGTGATGGGGAGCATTAGCTAACATAATTGACACTTGTGCATTAACTCTGTCTACTGTCGTTTTGCACAAAATGGCTAAAATAATAATGCTATCCAAACTCATTTTGACAAGAAGAAAGAATACCATTTAGCACATGTAGCATATCAGTTCTAACTGGTAACACTTTCGCTTTCTCTCTTTTGAGTATGTGAGAAAACATGGCCATTTTTTCTCTATATTTTTCTAAGTGTTCTCCAAAAATATTCACTTCTAATGAAGTTGGGATAAATATGTAATTTACACATTTATGTTTACTCTGGGATAAAACAAAAAATCTAATTAAATTATATCAAACACAATGTTTAACAAAAAAATGCTTGACTCTAAAATTTGTACCTCATAGAGTTTGACGATATCAGGCATGTGGTCTTTTTCCTCCAGTTTGTGCTGATGCCGGCGAAGTGCGTCCATGCAGTGATGGCAACAACGTACACGGTCCTCGTCTTTCTCCTCCAACACAGAGGTGACAGATGAGATGCTGGTAATGGAGCCGCGGCGAGAAGTCTGCTGCATCACTGGGCCTGCAGTTCCAGGAGACCCAGTCTGGCCAGGAGCCCACAGGGCCTCCCTTGTTCCACTGGTTAATTTATCTGAAAGCACATTATAGTACGTTCTGAAAATCTGACCCACTTGCTCAAGATGTCCAACAAGCAGTTAAATATACTTAATTTAATACCAAAAAAAAAAACTTTCCCCCTAGACGTTTGTGATATGTTTATGCTAATTAGAGTAGCATATTGTCAGAGTTTCTGCAAGTTTATGAAAATATTTTTTTAATAATTTATGAAAATATTAAAATAATTATTAAAAGGTGATATGGTTGATGATATGGTGATATGGCATATCATCATCGTAGGTGATATGGTTCAAAAACATTTTTTTCTTAAGCTGGTTGAAAGTCTCTTCACATCCAGATAGCAATCACCTAATTTAAATGGTCTACATGTATTTATATCGTCTGTCATAGGACCAACAAAATGTTCATCCAATCATATTCTTCGGTCTGAGGATTACAATAGGCTGTCCGTCAGCTTATGTATTTGCATACCTCCACGCACCCTGTTCACGCAGACATGATACGTCATCAGCGCGTTTCATTACGCTATTGCAGACCGAGCGAGAATGGAAGGCATTACTGTAATATTATGTGCTTTGTACTTTAATGTTTTCTCACCGGTGAATGAGATATGAGGCAATCTGACAGCGCCAGGTAATCCACCAACGCCGTGTCTCATCGTGTCGCTGGTTAGCCTTAGGTCTGCCTGTGTGCGTTTGTGTGTTTTGTAAGAGGTGTGGCTTTGGAGAGTGATTTGCAATGAGGGTGGGATCTTATGCTTTCAAAGCTATAGCTTTCTATTACTAGCCTCTCCGAAATTGCCTACCCTACCTTTAAGGCATTTTAAGACATGCAGAGACCTTGAAAATATAAACATCAAACTACTGCAGTCAAGTCGTATGCCCCCTTGACGCGAGGAACACCATTTGTATAACTCACAGAGTTTCTGCCTATATAGTAGTGAGGTCAGGTTCATGAACAAACAGGTTGATCCAGTACACCAAATCTAACTGAATCATGTATAATACTTCTCTTCCTGTGTCAGCAATCAATCAATTAACCGGTCTCTAAAGATGGAGTCATTTTTCTAAAGTCTAGTGATATCTGCTTTTGCCAACTCTTCTGCTCCAACCAGTTTGTAATTTGGACAGAAGCAGTTCTCTAAGCAACTGAACTAAGAGCAGTCTTTTTCGGTAATGTTCGAAATACTGAGAACCAATGAGTGCACTGATACTATGACCATACTGGAATCTGACTGACGGGACAACATGTAATGTATAAACAAATCATTTAAGAAATATGTTAATGACTTGATTGTTTTATCTGATGGGGGAAAAGGAAATTGAGTCTATTATAATAGCCTATATATATATATATATATATTATATTATATATAATAGAGACTTGGTGGTATGACTCTGACTAACGTTTAATTTTGAATATTATAACATTTTACAAAAAGAACAGAAAAAACTAACACTAAATCCCCATCCCCTCCAACTCCTTGCAGGTACCATGAGTTACTGCATCAGATATGTCACTTTACTCACATGTGAAACAACCAGCCCAAAAGAACTGCTTCACAGAAATCAACTGGACCTCCCATCACTACTGTATAGACTCTCCCAAATCAGTAACATATCGGCTTGCATTTCAGTTAGAATGCTGTCTTGTATCTGACAATGCAGGCAGTAGACAGAAAGGCAACTCACTATTTTCTAGAAAAAGCATATGCAATCTATTCTGTGCAAGTCAAAAAAAGGCAGGACACAGGATTTACTGAAGAAAGTCTTAATGAACAGTACCTTCCATTTAATCTAACATATTTATACATGTGTAACTCACATGCCAGTGGCAGAAGAATAAAGTCTGTGCACTTTCTGCACATAATGGACCCACAAAGTCTGCAATGGTGGCGGCGGTTGCGGATGTTGAATTTGCCCCCACAATCAGGGCAAAATGGCACATCTTGATCGTTCACCCACGATACCACTGACTTCTCAAGTGCTGAGAAAACAAAGTAGTATAGTAATCACATTTTAAGTCATTCTTTAAATGGTACCAAGCACATGTGTGATGTTTTGTTCACATACATCTTATTTGCGCTGCATCCATGCTGGTTCTGTCAAAGGATGTCAGCTGGCAATGAAAAGCAAAGTAGTAATGTGAAAATGGACAGTTCTATTCAAAATTGAATCCATTATCTAAATTTGTGTATGTGAATCCAGATATGTCTAGTTATGCAAGTTCACGTTCCAAAATGTTTTAGAACACATTTAGAATATTTGCTGCATTTCAAGCTTTGGCACAAGGGATGCTATGGCATAACTGTAAACTGAAAAGTTAGTCTTTCAGGTCAACTACTGACATAGCACGTTTGCTAGCTTCCTGAATAATGATATTTTGAATATTTTATAAATAATAACTTAATGTTCCTTTGAGTACTGAGGTTTGTTACAGCCAAAGTAACACAAGAACAGACATTAAGCATGTACTGTACAACAAATCCATGCACTTGCAGTGTGCATGGCAAAGCATTCATGTCTGTTTTCACATACTTCCTATGTGCAATAGACAAATAATCACCTTTTCCAGTCGTATAATGCATTTGTTGACTTCAATAACATAATGGTCAATTCTTGCAGCTCTGTGCTTCTTGAAAAAATCCAAGTGACTGCGGGTGGCTCCTATTTTAACAGAAGACTTATTACAGTCTGACAATGACAACTGTAGTTAACACCAAATGATACAGGACCAGTTTGTATTGCTTTGCATCTTATATATTTATATATATATATAAAAAAAATCTTGCTTGTCTTAATTCTTTTTTAAATCTGTCTTTGGTAGTAAGAATCTTACCGAGCTCCTGTGGCTCCCACATGTAGGGGTCCACTCCTCCATAATAAAATGACTCATAGCTGCTGTCTGTCCGCTCATCTCCATCCCGCTTTAACAGCTTGTCTTTGGCTTTCTTTGCCTTTTGGACCAGGCCTGAGAAAACAACGTGAAAAATGCTTAACAATTGATCATGTCAGTTCCTCCACTTACTAGAAAACCAGTGTGTAAACTGACATGGTGTTCTAGAAGAATCAGCGTACGCTGCCTAAATACATACTTTTGCATCGGTTTAGGTCCTCAATCTTTGTCTGTGTATAAAACAACAAGCTTATAGCATGTTCTCATTTACTATACCTCAGATCATAAACCGTTTTAGATGAATGCTGAGGCTTTTTAAGTTGGGTGGAATCTGCTATCTCTGGTCCAGTTTATACTGGCTTCCATGGCTGCAGAATGCTGTGTTTTTCTGCCAACTGGCAGCCCGGTGTGTCAAAATACTATTGGGAAAATTGGCAGCAGTGGGACCACATAGGCCTTGGTTATGTATTGATGACAGAATTTGGTCCTTGGTGAAAAATAACTGAGGAAATCTACTATCCATCTTATTTTGCAACAACGAAGTAAGCTATTTTCTTTAAATATGCAAGACTTCTGCTTTGTTAGCCACTAGAGGTAAGTAACTAAAGAATAACAAAGTGCATTAAACTGTAAAACTATTTGCGCTACAAACTAGTGTGTTTAAGATTATGATAATTAACGAGCTCGTTTGCCCATAAAATCTTTTAGGAAATTATATTTAAACTTATTTGGCTTGCTGTCCACTGATGAGGGGCTCGATGAAGCAGCTTCAACTCAAGCTCTGATATACCCCCCACAGAGACTTAATATAGGATGATTACAAAGGGCAAGGAATCTAGGATGAAGGTGGAGATTTGGGGAGGTGGAGGGATGCTGAAACAGCTGAGACTGAAGAGAGGTAAGCAGCTGCTCATATACTCTGGCTGTTGATTGGAAGATTAGATGGGCTCGCTCCTCCCTAACTTGCGTTTAGGAACTTCATTAAATTAAAATAATAAGATAACAAATACCAGTTTGCAATCACACAGCATAACAGACTGTTTTTGTACAGCTAAAATAGCTATGAGAGAATGGCACCGGATGTCTTGCACATTCAAGTTACAAATGACTCTTACATTAAAATGAAGGTGGACAGACTTTCTTTCAAATAAGCATGACTTAACTACCAAAGAAATCCTTTGAAAGGATAACAATATGAAATTGATTATTTGTCCTGTGTTTTATTAAACCATCCTGCATCTAGGGCTGGGCGATAAGAGCGCGATAAAATTTATAAGCTTTCTATGTCAATAAATATGATAAGCTCTGGACAGTTTTATTTACAATTGTATGCTAAAATAAATGCTGTTCTTTTGAACTTTCTATTCATCAAAGAATCCTGAAAAACTGTACACAATTGTTTGCAACAATGATCATAACAATAAATGTTTCATGAGCAGCAAGTCAGCATATTAGAATGATTTCTGAAGGATCATGTGACCCTGAGTACAGAAGTAATGATGCTGAAAATTCAGCTTTACCAACACAGAAATAAATTAGGCTACATTTTAAAAATATATTCAAACAGAAAACAGTTATTTTGAATTCTAAATATTTCACAATATTATAATTCTTGCTGTATTTTGGATCAAATAAAGGCTTTTCTTTTTAAAAATCTAAAAATGAATGGTAGTGTAGCCTATAATACATCCATTTTACAGTTATTATTATTTTTATACACAGTTCAATCTAATTTAACTGTAATCACGATAGTTGCACTGTGACAGACACATCTCGTCCACTTTATACCCGTGAACAACTGCATACAAATCACACCCGGGGCTAAGTATACTCAATAAAAGAAGCTTCAATTAAAGCCTTAAATCATTTTCAGTTTATTTTACTTAAATTTCATGCAGTACTGGGGTAGTGCACACTGCACAATGACTTTTGGGTAAACTGAACATGTACACTCCTTTCGGACTGGAATCTCACTTAAGATGGCAAAATAAACTGTGAAGTCCACTTCGTATGGCACTTACGATCGAATGGAACACAGCTTGTAATACATTTAGCACTGTGATAAAGGAGACACAATTTTTGTAATGGACTGTGAGAAATGGGAATCAATCTTAAGACATAAAGGGATCCAATTTTGATGTTTTTAGGTCAAACCGTTCTAGTCTGTCAGTCATATAATGGCAGGTATAGGTAACTGTCTCTATAAGAGGGAAAAAGAACATGCACAGAGAAATCCAAATTAAACAATTCCCCATCGTAACTACACATTGATGGCCTAAGACACGAAACGAGCGGTTTGTGTGAGAAAACGAACAGTATTTATATCGTTTTTTACCTCTTGTACACAACCATGTCCAAGTGATCTGAGTGCGCACACACATCCGGTGTGTGACGTTTTCGCTCGTTTCGTGTCTTAGGCCATCAATGTGTAGTTATGATGGGGAATTGTTTAATTTGGATTTCTCTGTGCATGTTCTTTTTTCCTCTTATAGAGACAGTTACCTATACCTGCCATTATATGACTGACAGACTAGAACGGTTTGACCTAAAAACATCAAAATTGGATCTACTGAAGAAAAAAAGACACCTACATCTTGGATGCCCTTGGGGTAAGCTGATAGATACCAAATTTTAATTTCAAAGTGAACTATCCCTTTAAGACTATTCCAGCTTACTTTTCAGCTGACCACCAACGTGCCGGTTGTCACCAGAGTGCTCCTCTTCATAGTGGCCTTGCAGTTGGTAAAATGACTGGAGGTCCTTCAAGCAGAGTGGGCACAGGAAGCCCTCCTTCACCTCAGCTGAGTCCTCGAATGAGGTTGGGTAGATGGAGGCCATAAGGTGGGTTTGGATGTGAGAGGCTGGATCCAATGCTTCTCAGTTTATGAGGCACCTGTGTGACAGCACCGGCCATGCCATACCCTCTCCATCACTCAAACAATCAGACATGCAAAAATATATTAATATTACATAACCAATCATGTGACTTCTTCAAAAATAAAACACATGTATATCATTTTAAATATTCATAACATATCCTGTTCTATCATTCAAGTTAGAAGATTAACAGATAGCACGTCTGTAAGATGTCTGTTAAAGATCACTTGATCTGGAAAGCATATGCTGTGTACAAACATCTGACAGACGTCTGTAAGATGTCAGTTTTACATTACATTCTAAATCATAAACATCTTAAAGACCTCTAATAGACGTCTATTTGACATCTAAAAGGAAACATCCTATAGACGTATTGCAGATGAGCAAACACTATACATCTTCCAGATGTAAATGCAGACGTCAAATAGATGTCTCAGTGATGTACGTGTGCTATCAGGGTGGTATTTCCATAAAAATGGCTACTTTTATTAAAAAAAAACATTCGCCTGTATATTAAATGCTTCGTTACAATGTCTAGATCTTAATTAGGCACTTCCCCTTAGATAAGGCTTGATTATTAATTATTTTATGGACTTACAGAGTTCAGTTGAATGATAAAGTTTACCCTCTTTAACTTGATGCTGTCAAACTGAATGTACGAAGCAAACTGTTTGCTAAAATAATCATAACATAACCAACAACCCTGAAATAATCAGATGTGCGTTCATTAATATAGCAATCATCATTGGTCCAATTCATTTTTAATGATACAATAAAGTAGCATATGATCTATATTATTGCTCTTGTTATAAATAGGCATTAACTAACAATTGACATGAGTATTAATTATTTATAATTTAACATTAACCAAGATGGACAAACGTGTAAAAAAGATATTTGCTTATTCATGGTAACTTACTTAATCAAATGTTTATGTGTTTTCTGCTTGGATCAGCAGTTTGTTTGTTCATTTATTGTCTTTTGGTGTTAAAAGAAGTAATGACAACTTAATGTTATAAGAGTTTTATGTATTTGTATACAAATTGAACATTTTAAATTCAAGTTGTGAACATCATAACGAGAGATGCTATACAAAAGCACTGGATTTTATAGAGGTTGGACAATGTTAGTGTTAAAATAGATACTTGACAATAAATAGATAGTATTATTATTATTAAATTGTGCGTTAACCTGACAGGATTAATCAAATATAACAAATGTGCAATCTGTCCTCTATTGTAAACATGCTTGCTGTCTGTTAGTTTGTCAGCAGGCCTAATCTAAATCACACTGAAATGAGAAAGGAATACATTTATCTACCTTTTTCCTCAGCGACAAGCTCTTAAAAGCCTCTTAAAAGCGAATGCTTATAAATATCGAGAATAAACGCGCTTTAAATGAACAGTAAAGCGCTGATCGTACAGACGATCGTGTGACTCGGTTACTGGGCGTGATCACAGGAACACTGAGCGGACACACACCACCGTGTCAAAATAAAAGTCCCCTCTAAACGTCTTATCTTCTTCTTCTTCTTCTAGTTTTACGGCGGATCGCAGACTAACAAGCGCATTACCGCCACCTATCTCTAAAATGGACCATTGACACTCTACCTACAATCTCATAATTAAAGGGATAGTTCACTTTGAAATTAAAATTTGGTATCTATCAGCTTACCCCAAGGGCATCCAAGATGTAGGTGTCTTTTTTTCTTCAGTAGATCCAATTTTGATGTTTTTAGGTCAAACCGTTCTAGTCAGTCAGTCATATAATGGCAGGTATAGGTCACTGTCTCTATAAGAGGGGAAAAAGAACATGCACAGAGAAATCCAAATTAAACAATTCCCCATCGTAACTACACATTGATGGCCTAAGACACGCAACGAGCAGTTTGTGTGAGAAAACGAACAGTATTTATATCGTTTTTTACCTCTTGTACACAACCATGTCCAAGTGATCTGAGTGCGCACACATCCGGTGTGTGACGTGTGTGTGCGCGCGCTCTGGCTCACGCTGCATTCACACGGGGCGTCGGCGTCAACGCTTGACGGAGGGTGTGTCTGAAGCGTGGTGCTGACGCGCCGTCCTAAACTTGTTCTAAACAAAAACTTTCCCTTTATCTTTCTCTCTTCCCTTGCTAGCTTGTACTTATTCGAACAATGTCTGAGACTTGGTGTTACGAGCACTTCCTCTGTCTGATTGCCTCTTCAAGATGAATCGCTTTATGTATTCCCCAATTGTAAGTCGCTTTGGATAAAAGCATCTGCCAAATGACTAAATGTAAATGTAAATGTGATATTCTACTGCTCTTATTCACTTTTAACTTTGGTATTATGAATGCAGAACCCACATGACCTGTTTTTGGATCTTTTGAAGCATCTGTGTAAATGTGTATGTATTCTCCATACCGTGACCCCATATATTCCCTTACATCATATACCTCTGTTTCATATGATCCTTCCTTTTGTCTTCTTTCTAATAAGCTAAGATCAACTTTTGGTTGGGGCATAACCCACATTGGCACTGGAGATAAAGGAATTCTAAACGTCTTATTAAATTTCTTCTTCTTCTTCTTCTTCTTCGTCTCTCTCTCTGAAAATTTTTATTAATAAAATGTTATAAATAATCAAAAGTGCATTTGCACAAAACTAATGAAAAGAAAACTTATATCTATTTTGCAGGCTGGTTTTACAGGGGTTTTGACCACTTCTTCAGCTGGCCAGGCTGGGAGTCCAGCTAAAACCATACTTCCAGCTTAAACCAGCTAAGACCAGCCAACCAGCTTAAGCTGGTTTTAGCTTTTTTTTTTTAGCAGCTCACCCTTTATTGTCACAAACACAATCACAAATGAATAGGGAGGGAAAGGGGTGCAGAACAGAAAAAGACAAAGGAAAAAACAATGCATTAACATAAAGTGAACAAACAGAGATTGGTAAGCTTAGCTATCAATTTTTTTCACTGTAAGTCATGAAATCAATCAACAATTAATGTTGTTGCAAAGTGATTAACCATAATAGCAGTTAATTTCTGATGATCTCTGTCACTCAAAAAATAAAAATTCACATTATGTTTGTGAACGGGCATTCGGTTGCAAACAGGATGCAAACTATTGCCAAAAATCACCATTTAAAATTAAAAAATGTCATTTTTTGTGTGATGTAGATCCAATTCATACATCAGTACAAAAAACACAGATTTTTTATGATTTTTAGTTTTTTTTTAATAAATGTTATAATAGTGATTTTATAATGTCTAAATATAAACATAAAAGCAAAACACATGAAATGTCTATATTAGGGAGTGTAGACACAAATGAGCCAAAAAGAATTACAAATACAGCCACAGTGGTACATTAGGAAAATCAAACAAACTATAAACAAATAAAATCAAACGATAGGCCTAGATATATATAAAAAACTTTATAATTGTTTTTTATTATTAACACAATTAACACATAATTGTTTTTTTAGATATTGTTAAACTTTAATGTAATAGTAAACTGTTGTAAAGTTGATTTGATACTAGACATTTATTTGACATTCATAAAAGTGTATGACAATGACTAACAAAAATCATTCAAGGATTCTTACATATGTGTAGCAGTAAAACATAAAATGTAATAGTCAAGTCAAGTCACCTTTATTTATATAGCACTTTTAACAATACAGATTGTGTCAAAGCACTTAACAGTATCAAGTTGGAGGATAGAGTGTCAGTAATGTATACAAATAAGATTAAACACTCAATTTTCAGATAAGGGCATTTCATTATTGTATTCAGAGATGTCATTGTCTAGCTCAGTATAGTTTAAATAGTATCTGTGAAATCCAATTGTCGATAATCGCTAGAAATTAAGTGTCCCCAATTGAGCAAACCAGAGGCGACAGCGGCAAGGAACCAAAACTCCCTCTGTGACAGAGTGGAGAAAAAAACCTTGGGAGAAACCAGGCTCAGTCAGGGGGCCAGTTCTCCTCTGGCCAGGATATTATTGTTTATTTATTGTTTACTTATTGTTTTAATTAAAATTTTAAATGTATAAATGTATTCTATTTCTATTTTTATATTGTTGCAATTTCCAACAATAATAGTATTATGTAGTTAGGTATTTTATTATTATATTTTTAGTTATTTGTTTTATTTTTAGTTTTATTGTATTTTAATCAAGGTCTTCACTGGGTATATGTCTCTGAGGCTCATCGCTGACGATCAGGGCAACAGACATCATCTCCCGGCGCCAATCCACCATCTGATCCAGACACGGACTGAGAAACAGAATAAGAAAGAAACAAATATTAGCGTAGATGCCAATCTTCTTACGATGTAACGAGTACATCGTGTGCTATGGGGAGTGTTCCCGGTTCCGGTTGACCTAATTAATGCAGCCTAACAATCCTTTAACGGATTTGAATAATAGAAGTGTAGTAGTGTGTTATGTGTACGCCAGGTTAAAGAGATGGGTCTTTAAAGCAGTGGACGTGGAGGAATATAGTGTGATAGGAGCTCGCTCAAGTACTGAGGAGCTAAGCCATTCAGGGCTTTATAAGTCATTAACAAGATTTTAAAATCTATACGATGTTTGATAGGGAGCCAGTGCAGTGTTGACAGAACCGGGCTAATATGGTCATACTTCCTTGTTCTAGTAAGAACTCTAGCTGCTGCATTTTGGACCATCTGTAATTTGTTTATTAAGCGTGCAGAACAACCACCCAATAAAGCATTACAATAATCTAACCTTGAGGTCATAAACGCATGAATTAATATTTCTGCATTTGACTTTGAGAGCATAGGTCGCAATTTAGATATGTTTTTGAGAAGGAAGAACGCAGTTTTACAGATGCAAGAAACATGGCTTTCAAAAGAAAGATTGCTATCAAACAGCACACCTAGGTTCCTGACGGATGAAAAAGAAGAATTGACAGAGCAGCCGTCAAGTGTTAGGTAGTGTTCTAAGTTATTACTTGTGGGGTTTTTAGGTCCGATAATTAACACCTCTGTTTTTTCAGAATTTAGCAGTAAGAAATTACTCGTCATCCAGTTTTTTATATCGACTATGCATTCCGTTAGTTTCTCAATTTAGTGTGTTTCATCGGGCCGTGAAGAAATATAGAGCTGAGTATCATCAGCATAACAGTGAAAGCTAACACCATGTTTCCTGATAATATCTCCCAAGGGTAACATGTAAAGCGTGAAAAGTAACGGCCCTAGTACTGAGCCTTGAGGTACTCCATACTGCACTTGTGATCGATATGATACCTCTTCATTCACTGCTACGAACTGATGGCGGTCAGATAAGTACGATTTGAACCATGCTAAGGCACTTCCACTAATGCCAACAAAGTTTTCTAGTCTATTTAAAAGAATGTTGTGGTCGATGGTGTCGAACGCAGCGCTAAGATCCAGTAGAACTAATAAAGAGATACAACCACGATCAGATGATAGAAGCAGATAATTTGTAACTCTAATGAGAGCAGTCTCAGTACTATGATACGGTCTAAATCCTGACTGGAATTCCTCACAGATACCATTTTTCTCTAAGAAGGAATATAATTGTGAGGATATTACCTTATCTAGTATCTTTGACAGAAAAGGGAGATTTGAGATCGGTCTGTAATTTACTAGATCTTTGGGGTCAAGTTGTGTTTTTTTAATGAGAGGCTTAATAACAGCCAATTTGAAGGTTTTGGGGACATATCCTAATGACAATGATGAATTAATAATAGCCAAAAGAGGATCTATGACTTCTGGAAGCAGCTCTTTTAGTAGTTTAGATGGAATAGGGTCTAACATATATGTTGTTGGTTTAGATGATTTGACAAGTTTATACAATTCTTCCTCTCCTATAGTAGAGAATGAGTGGAATTGTTCCTCAGGGGATCTATAATGCACTATCTGATGTGATACTGTAGCTGACGGCTGCATGGTTACAAATTTATCTCTGATAGTATCAATCTTGGAAGTAAAGTAGTTCATAAAATCATTACTGCTGTGCTCTTGGGAAATGCCAACACCTGTTGATGCTTTATTTCTCGTTAATTTAGTGACCGTATTGAATAAATACCGGGGGTTATGTTTGTTTTCTTCTAGAAGAGATGAAAAGTAATCGGATCTAGCAGTTTTTTATGCTTTTCTCTAGGATAGGATACTTTCCCGCTCTCATGTCTATTAGATCCTGTACCCACTAAATTACTGAAAGAGTTACCTGTAGCAGAAGAACCGCTTCTCAATATTATTAACTCATCGTTATCTTTAGGTCACGTCCCTAAACCATTCAAGCTGGCAGTTATTAAGCCTCTTATTAAGAAGCCACAACTAGATCCTAGTGAACTGGCAAATTACAGACCCATCTCAAATCTTCCGTTTATGTCTAAAATTTTAGAAAAAGTTGTGTCTGCTCAATTGTGCTCATTCTTGCAAAAAAATGATCTCTGTGAAAAATTTCAGTCAGGTTTCAGGCCCCGCCATAGCACAGAAACTGCACTTGTTAAAATTACAAATGACTTGCTTCTTGCATCAGACCAAGGCTGCATCTCATTGCTAGTTTTACTTGATCTTAGTGCTGCGTTCGACACTATAGATCATGACATACTCGTAGATCGATTACAAAACTATACAGGTATTCAAGGGCAGGCTTTAAGATGGTTTAGATCCTACCTGTCCGATCGCTACCACTTTGTTTATTTAAACGGGGAGTCATCTCAATTATCACCAGTAAAGTATGGAGTACCACAAGGATCTGTCCTAGGTCCTCTGCTGTTTTCAATATACATGCTGCCCCTTGGTAATATTATTAGAAAATACGGGATTAGTTTCCATTGCTATGCTGATGATACTCAACTATATATCTCAACAAGACCAGACGAAACTTCTAAATTATCTTAGTTAACTGAGTGTTAAAAATGTAAAAGATTGGATGACCAATAATTTTCTCCTATTAAATTCAGATAAGACAGAGATATTACTTATTGGACCAAATAACAGTACACAGAATCTCTTGGATTACAATTTGCAACTAGACGGATGTCCTGTTACTTCCTATACAGTCAAAAATCTGGTTGTTATATTAGACAGCAACTTGTCTTTTGAAAAACATATTTCCAATGTTACAAAAACAGCATTCTTCCATCTTAGAAACATTGCCAAGCTAAGGAACATGTTACCTGTTTCTGATGCAGAAAAGCTAGTTCATGCATTCATGACCTTTAGACTGGACTATTGTAATGCACTGCTAGGTGGTTGTCCTGCATCTTCAATAAACAAGCTAAAGGTAGTCCAAAATGCAGTGGCTAGAGTCCTTACCAGGTCAAGAAAATATGATCATATTACCCCAATTTTACAGTCTCTGCACTGGCTACCTATTAAGTACCGTATCAGTTACAAAATATTATTACTTGCCTATAAGGCCCTAAATGGTTTAGCTCCTGCGTACCTAACTAGTCTTCTATCTCGCTACAATCCATCATGCTCCCTAAGGTCGCAAAACTCTGGACTCTTGGTAGTACCTATGTATTAAAGACTGTATGAATGCGTTGGTTACTGTTACGGTACTAAATCACCTTAGAGTGTCAGTTACTACAAGTGATATCCAGTGACCAAGAGAGTAATGAAACGGGCAGTTGTATCTCAGTTTTATGAATTTACTCTTTTAGAGGTTGAGTATCAAGATCAACTCAATATACACACACTCTCATATTTAAAGAGTTCACATAAGTACAAATAAAAAGGTACATATAAGGAGCGTAGGCCTACGCAAATGATAATTGAAAACCAAGTTACAACAGATTCAGACCTCAATGATACAGTATCTTGCAATTATGCAGAGAGTAACAATGATCACATTCACAACAGTCCTGGTTGATTTTCAGTCGCAGGCAACGTTCAGATGTCTGATTAACTGTGAACTTAGGAGTTGAGCTATAGTCTAAGGTCCACTGATGCACAATATCTGATGAGAATGAATGCAGAGGTCCATAAATGAATGGTTGTTACTGCAAATAGATCTTGTTCGTGTGGTGTGTATAGTTCTTGGGTGTGGTTCTACAATACACAAATGAAACTAGTTAGTAATGGAAAGTACAAATTGTGCAATTAATGCTAACAGCTCAAAGGAAAAATGCTGAGTCACAACAGCTCTTTAAATGGCGATCGTACTTGTCACAATTAGCACAATATTTCACATAATACGTAATCATACTCTAGTATGAGACGAAATATAACTTAACTTAGCAATATATCAATGAAAACAATATGATGAACGGTTAAATAACACTCACGGTCTTCAATGACGCACATTCAAATCCTCACGAAGCAAACTTCGGTGAGAGATTATTAACAGGAACGCACCATCAGCCGTCGATCAAGATCACAAATATTCTCCCTACAGTTCACAACGTGAAATCGCTGCAGGATGACATCTTATTTCGGATTAATTCACGACTTTCATATGCAAGAGAGCGGGACCTCATGATTTTCTCCGTCACTACTGAACTTCAGCCATTTCACTCCCGATGCCCTCGCGTGATCTCTGAATAAACCACGCCTACTCAACAACATAAATGACCAATCTGAATGCGGTACAGCCCTTTTAATATAAAGAACATGAACAGAACATGGGCTTTTTTACAGCCGCCCCCAAATTTGGTATGCAAATTTGCCAGTAGTATTGTTTATGATATACTCTCTGAATCTGGGGGCAACAATGGCAATTCGATCAACTTAGCCACTGGTCTAGTGTATGTATGCTCTTTCACTTGGACCACTGCTGTTCTGACTCTCCCATCCGAACTGGGGATGACAGAAGAAACGGTGCCTACTCTCCAGAGCGCTCTTGGAAGCTGCTCATCAACAATGAGTACAACAGTACCGATTGCAAGGTTCTCCTTTTCACGGTACCATTTCTGCCGTGACTGTAAAGTGGGCAGGAAATCACGGACAAAATGTTTCCAAAAATGATCGCTTAGAACCTGACTATGTCTCCATCGTTTTCTACTGAGTAGCTCAGTATCTGGATAGACGACCGAAGGCAAAGAGGAGTCAGGCCGCCCCATCAACAAGGAATTTGGCGTTACTGGATCTGGGTCTGCCACGTCACTTGACACGTAACCCAAGGGTCGAGAATTAAGCACGTTCTCAACTTCGATCAAGATGGTTCTTAATACCTCCTCGGTAACAGTTTGAGCACCTAAGGTGGTACGTAAGGCGGTCTTCACGGATCTCACCTCTCTTTCCCAAGATCCGCCGAAATGAGGCGCACTGGGAGGATTAAACCAGAATCTGATTTGTTCCTTTGCTAGTTGCTCTCTAAGGTTAGGCTGAAGCTGATCGAAAGTGACTTCCAGCTCTTTGCTTCCGCCTTTGAAATTTGTTCCTTGATCGGAAAGGAGCTCGTAGGGTTTCCCTCTCCGAGCAATGAATCGTCTAAGAGACAGCAGGAAGGAATCTCCATCCATGTGATCCAGCAAGTCAAGATGTACTGCCCGAGCTGTGAGACATTTATATACAATACCCCACCTCTTCTCTGTGCGGCGGCCCACCTTTACTACCAGTGGTCCAAAACAATCGACTCCCGTAGAATAAAAGGGGGGTCGGAATAACCGCAGGTTCGATGGAGGTAGGTCTGACATCCTTGGAATCATCGGCTTGCCTCTCCACTTTGTACAATCGAGACAGTTACGCTGATGCTTCTTTATCGCTTCTCTTCCCCGTAAAATCCAGAATTTGCGCCTCAGCTCGGCATACACTCTTCCAGCTCCTGGGTGGTGTAGTTGGGCATCGTAATGCTTAATTAGGAGCTTCACCACTGGATTGTTCGGAGACAGAACTATAGGGTGTAGGACTTCATCACTCAAGTTATCGCACCTACGAAGTCGTCCTCCTACTCTTATCAAATCCAATTCTCTGTCATACTCTGGAGCAAGCTTAATGAGTCGGCTGTGAGCAGCAATGTCTTTCCCTCTCTTAAGCAAAGCAAATTCCTCAGGAAAGTCCTGCTTCTGACATTGTCTCAGGATAGACAACTCCGCCCTTTTAAAATCATCGGCACTAGGCGAATCTGTGCCATCGGCCGCCCCATGAAGGGATCGCGCTGTAGCTTCTAAGAACTCACAATAGCTACTGAATTGAAGGGCATCAGGTACAACAACTTCAGTCTCACTTAACGATCCGCAAAATGCAGATTTCTTAAGCTCTTCAGGAACTTCTTCAGGAACTTGACCATCTGGTGTCCTAGGCCAACAGCTACTAGATTGCATCAAGAAGGCTGGGCCTCGTTTCCATCGCGTGTCTCCAGCTAGCTGAGTCAATGACAACCCGCGCGTGATATCGTCGGCAGGATTGGCTGCAGAGTCAACATAACGCCAAGATCCAGGGTCAGACAATTCCTGAATTTCAGTGACTCTGACTCCTACAAATACCTTGTATCTGCAAGATTCAGAATGCAGCCACGCAAGAACTGTGGTCGAGTCAGACCAATACACAAATTGGCGGATGTCCAGAGTCAGTTCTTTCTTCAAGACATCTCCTAGCTGCGCTCCTGTTAATGCAGCACAGAGCTCCAAACGAGCAATGGAGATCTGTTTCTTCGGAGCAACTCTCGACCTTGCAGCCACAAAGGCTACCTCCACATTGCCCTGATCGTCTTCAGAACACAGGTATGCTACCGAACCGTAAGCTCTTTCGGAAGCGTCACAAAACACATGAACACTTTGAGTCTTGACAGGGTGCTGCAAGCTGGAACTGTAGCATCTTGGCAGACAGATCTGCGACAATTGTGGGAGCTCACTCTCCCATTGATGCCAACCGGCTAGCAGATTCGCCTGTAAATTGGGATCATCCCATTCTCGTCTTTTGTCCCATAACAACTGGACAATGATCTTTGCTCTTGTGCTATACGGAATAAGATACCCAAGGGGGTCGTAAAGCTTGGCTAAAGTGCGATAGATCTTTCGCATGGTAACGTCACCTTTCTCTCTCTGGTAAGGCTTGTACACCAAGGTGTCAGATCTACATTGCCATATTAATCCAAGGGCATTCTCCTGAGGGTTAGCCGTTTCTTGGGTGAGCCAAATCTCACCACTGTTAGACTTTAACTCTTCAGGAAAGTGGTGAATAACTTCAGTGATGTTACTGGCCCACTGCCTCAACTCGAATCCGCCTTCCAGAAGATGACATTGCAGCCGGTTTACCAGCTTGCTAGCTTGAGCTTCCTTTGGGACACTCTTCAGACAATTGTCTACATAGAAGCTGCGCTCAACCGTTTGACGTACTTCATCGGTAACCTCAAGATTTCTTTGTGCATGTGTCTGCAGTGCGTAAGTAGCACAACAGGGGCTACAAGTAGTACCAAACGGTAAAACTTCCCACTGGTAAACTACTGCTGGTTCAGTGTTCTTGCCATGGCGCCACAGAAATCGGAGGAAGGGTTTGTCTTCATCAAGGAGACGGACCTGATGAAACATGCCCTTCACGTCACTGCAAAAGGCCACGGGATATTCTCGAAAGCGGAAGAGAACTCCCAATAGGCTTGAGCCTAAGGTAGGGCCTGGCATAAGGTGCTCATTCAGGGCCTGACCCTGATACTCGAAAGAGCAATTGAACACAATACGATCCTTGTTGTTGTGGTGAACCATATGATGTGGTATGTACCACGATCTGGAGCTCAGATCACTCTCCGCCGATGTCAATGTAGTGACATAACCCATCTGCCGCAGTTTCTGAATCTCTGACTCATAAGTCGCAGCCCTCTTAGGATCTTTAGCTAGTTTCCGTTCTGTGCTGCATAACAGGGCCATGACTGCTTCTTTGGGTGCATTCAAGGGAGGAAGTGACTCTTTCCAGAGTAGAGGCGTGGCGTACCGCTGTACACCACTCACATCGATCCTGATGGTCTTCTCCTCTAGGATGTGAATCGCCTCTGCATCTTGTCGAGATCGACTGACTACCTTTTCAGATCGATAAGGAAGCGTATCGAGCTGCCAAAGCCTTTCAACCTGTCCAAACAGCTCAGCCTCAGGAGAAGCACAAGAAATAAAGAGACATTCTTGAGGCTGTAAGTGAGGCTTAAGAAGCCTTGATGGGCCTTGTAACGTCCATCCAAGCTTCGTGTGAACCGCTGCTGGACCTCCAGGGGGCCCCAATCTGACTGGCTCCACAGGCGTGATCAAGTGCGGATAGTCAGATCCAATCAGCACCAAGGGCTGTGCTTCATTGACATCATGCAAGGGTAAATCTTGGAGATGGCGGTATCTCCTTTGCAAGTCAGAGATAGGATAAGTATGCTGTACCAGATTTAGCTCTTTAGCTGTGAATGCTCCTTTAATCTGGTATGATCTGTCAGGGTACGAAACAGGAGCGATGGAAAAGGATACAGATCTTCCATGAATGGTACGCACCTCTTGTCTCACCGTACGAAGAGCGAGATCCTCCATTTCTCCTTGAAGGCCCAGACGTTGAGCGGCTTCATTCAGCAAGATAGTTCGCTCAGATCCGTCGTCTAGCACAGCGTAGGTTTCTAGTGACATGTCACCATTCTGAAGAATGACTCGACTTAACTTAAGCAGCACTTGCTTGCTACTTGTGGGCCGATCTAAGTACAAGGTCTGAGAGGCAGGGCTAACCATACTGGTGGTTTTCTCTGACATCTTGATGTTGCCACCACTCTGTGTATCTGAGCTAGGATTAACATCATGGAGAACATCGAGATGCCTTCTCTCACATCTTTTGCACTTTGCTTTCAAGGTGCATTTGGAAGACAAATGCCCCCGTCCACAGCGCCAACATCTGTTGCCTGTCCTGATCCAACTTTCAATCTGCTCCTTAGTTAAGAGTTTGAAGTTGGAGCACTGATTCATGTAGTGCTGAACTGTGTCACAGAACGGACAGTACTTCTTGGGCTTCTCCTGTGGCCTATCGGAGTCTGCGTGTCCAGCCTTTGGACTCTCCAATGATCCTACTTTCTGCTCTCGGCCGTGAAGAACAGTAGTCAGTTTTCGGGGCACAAAGCCACTTCTCTTGTCTTTGCGAGCACTGTGCTTATCGTGATCTGGATAGGTGCCATACTGGGTTCCTTCCACCTGCACCCGAACCTCATACTCCAGCCAGTCTGCGAAATCCAGCAGGGTTGGGATAGGAGTCTGAAGCGGGTTAATGAATCTCTTAAAATTAGCTCTTAGGTCGTGTGGCAACTTAGCTAAGAGGCGAGAAACATGTGAGCCACACTTCAGTTCAGTCCAACCTGGGCTATCTAATTGATTCAACATCCCAACCAGCGCCCGGACACGAAGGGCAAATCCCTTGAAAGACTTCACATCTCCACTCCTGATATTGGGCCCGTCCATAAGATTAGTAATCCTTTGCAATGCCAACTGATGTGGCTGCCCATACATATCAGTGAGCGCTCTCATTGTGTCACTGAATGGAGTACGACTGTGACTATAGGAGTCAGCGACAAGCAAAGCATCTTCCAGCTTAAGATGGTCTAAAAGTATTTGGAACTTAAAGGACTCAGAAGCGTCATCATGAAGAACGTTGTCTAATGCAAGCTTAAGCCGAGCGAATTCTCGGGGATCATCATGACTGAAATCTGGGATTGTAGGAGTGGGCCCTCGATATTGCATTGGTGGAGGATACATGGGGCGGTAATTGTCAGAACGACGCAATGAATGGTAAGATCGATCAGGTGTACGAAACTGTTTATTATCTTGAGCGCACTCTTGCCTCCAATTACCTGCAGAATGATCTAAGCGATCAATCAAAGCATCATCTTGTAAAGAACGCACTCTGTTGCTAGAGTGTCGATAGTAAAGATCTGTTGTAGGTGGATAAGAAACATCACGAGGTGGCATACTGGGCCGCAACAAAGAAGCGTCATCTGTATGACGATGACGAAGGTCAAACGGACCACGTGTCCGTAAAGGAACATTAGTATCATAGTCATGAACATACTGTGGCGAGTCCTCCTTGCTCTCATGAGGTGAGGTATATGAAGGAGTTGACATACCTGAACCAGGTTGACTATCATCCCACCTGCCTACTCTCTTTAGACTGTCTGTCAGTTCCTCGATGAGATCTTGTTCGCAACCACGAACTGCAAGGAGGGATTCATCTCTAGGTGGCACCAAATGAGCATGTTCTACTTGGCTAGGATTCCCATCATCCTGAAATGATGCCTGCATACTAGTAGACTTTGGTGTGGATGACACCCCAGCTCCTTCATCCAAAGGCTGCTGGACAGATACTGAAACCTGAGAAGCTAACACAGGAGAGTTAGCAATTATATCAGTGAGGCGTTGCATATCTTGTCTCATTTTCCTATTTTCCTCCCTCATTTCACAAATACAAGCAAGCATATCAGACTGTTCATCTTCGAAAGTGAGCTGTTTCTGTGTATAACTAACTTCATAGTCATGCAAATGCGACGGCCGTCTAGTTGTTCTACGCGGGCGAACAATCTCTGGCTTTAACGCCTCCTCTCTTGGTCTGGACATCGTAGCTAAGGTGGTTATGTATCCGGCTCGAAGGACCATAAAATGTATTAAAGACTGTATGAATGCGTTGGTTACTGTTACGGTACTAAATCACCTTAGAGTGTCAGTTACTACAAGTGATATCCAGTGACCAAGAGAGTAATGAAACGGGCAGTTGTATCTCAGTTTTATGAATTTACTCTTTTAGAGGTTGAGTATCAAGATCAACTCAATATACACACACTCTCATATTTAAAGAGTTCACATAAGTACAAATAAAAAGGTACATATAAGGAGCGTAGGCCTACGCAAATGATAATTGAAAACCAAGTTACAACAGATTCAGACCTCAATGATACAGTATCTTGCAATTATGCAGAGAGTAACAATGATCACATTCACAACAGTCCTGGTTGATTTTCAGTCGCAGGCAACGTTCAGATGTCTGATTAACTGTGAACTTAGGAGTTGAGCTATAGTCTAAGGTCCACTGATGCACAATATCTGATGAGAATGAATGCAGAGGTCCATAAATGAATGGTTGTTACTGCAAATAGATCTTGTTCGTGTGGTGTGTATAGTTCTTGGGTGTGGTTCTACAATACACAAATGAAACTAGTTAGTAATGGAAAGTACAAATTGTGCAATTAATGCTAACAGCTCAAAGGAAAAATGCTGAGTCACAACAGCTCTTTAAATGGCGATCGTACTTGTCACAATTAGCACAATATTTCACATAATACGTAATCATACTCTAGTATGAGACGAAATATAACTTAACTTAGCAATATATCAATGAAAACAATATGATGAACGGTTAAATAACACTCACGGTCTTCAATGACGCACATTCAAATCCTCACGAAGCAAACTTCGGTGAGAGATTATTAACAGGAACGCACCATCAGCCGTCGATCAAGATCACAAATATTCTCCCTACAGTTCACAACGTGAAATCGCTGCAGGATGACATCTTATTTCGGATTAATTCACGACTTTCATATGCAAGAGAGCGGGACCTCATGATTTTCTCCGTCACTACTGAACTTCAGCCATTTCACTCCCGATGCCCTCGCGTGATCTCTGAATAAACCACGCCTACTCAACAACATAAATGACCAATCTGAATGCGGTACAGCCCTTTTAATATAAAGAACATGAACAGAACATGGGCTTTTTTACAACCTAGAATAGCAAAGTCCACTAAAGGAGGTAGAGCTTTTTCATATTTGGCTCCCAAACTCTGGAATAGCCTTCCTGATAACGTTCGGGGTTCAGACACACTCTCTCTGTTTAAATCTAGATTAAAGACACATCTCTTTAGCCAAGCATTCACATAATGCATTCATATAATGCATCTCATAATCTTGTACTGCGGTTATATCTGATCAAAACGCACATTATTATTCTTTAGCTTGGGTTGAAGAAATAATTTTTGCTTGAATGGAACAACAGCTACGCTAATTATGTCTCTTTGTTTCTTTGTTTCTGCCACGGGATTAACATCCCGTGGTAACTAGGAATTACACAAGCTTCAGTCTGGATCCAGCCCTTAAATGATCTGAGATGACCAAACACCTGAGAAGAGATGATGCCGACCCCTCGGAGGACCTCAGAGGATGCCAACCTCTGATCCCCCAACAACATGCAGAATTAACAAATTTTGCCATGAGTTAATATATTACGTTTCTACAATGTATAAATATATTGTAGAAACTTAATTTCCTGTAAAGCGCTTTGCAGCGATTGTATCGTAAAAAGCGCTATACAAATAAACTTGAATTGAATTGAATTGAGTTAACTCATGGCAATCATGCGATTAATCGCGATTAAATTTTTTCATCGATTGACAGCCCTAATATATATATATATATATATATATATATATACAGGTGCTGGTCATATAATTAGAATATCATCAAAAAGATGATTTATTTCACTAATTCCATTCAAAAAGTGAAACTTGTATAATGTATACATTCATTCCACACAGACTGATATATTTCAAGTGTTTATTTCTTTTAATTTTGATGATTATAACTGACAACTAATGAAAACCCCAAATTCAGTATCTCAGAAAATTAGAATATTGTGAAAAGGTTCAATATTGAAGACACCTGGTGCCACACTCTAATCAGCTAATTAACTCAAAACACCTGCAAAGGCCTTTAAATGGTCTCTCAGTCTAGTTCTGTAGGCTACACAATCATGGGGAAGACTGCTGACTTGACAGTTGTCCAAAAGACGACCATTGACACCTTGCACAAGGAGGGCAAGACACAAAAGGTCATTGCAAAAGAGGCTGGCTGTTCACAGAGCTCTGTGTCCAAGCACATTAATAGAGAGGCGAAGGGAAGGAAAAGATGTGGTAGAAAAAAGTGTACAAGCAATAGGGATAACCGCACCCTGGAGAGGATTGTGAAACAAAACCCATTCAAAAACGTGGGGGAGATCCACAAAGAGTGGACTGCAGCTGGGTCAGTGCTTCAAGAATCACTACGCACAGACGTATGCAAGACATGGGTTTCAGCTGTCGCATTCCTTGTGTCAAGCCACTCTTGAACAACAGACAGCGTCAGAAGCGTCTCGCCTGGGCTAAAGACAAAAAGGACTGGACTGCTGCTGAGTAGTCCAAAGTTATGTTCTCTGATGAAAGTAAATTTTGCATTTCCTTTGGAAATCAGGGTCCCAGAGTCTGGAGGAAGAGAGGAGAGGCACAGAATCCACGTTGCTTGAGGTCCAGTGTAAAGTTTCCACAGTCAGTGATGGTTTGGGGTGCCATGTCATCTGCTGGTGTTGGTCCACTGTGTTTTCTGAGGTCCAAGGTCAACACAGCCGTATACCAGGAAGTTTTAGAGCACTTCATGCTTCCTGCTGCTGACCAACTTTATGGAGATGCAGATTTCATTTTCCAACAGGACTTGGCACCTGCACACAGTGCCAAAGCTACCAGTACCTGGTTTAAGGACCATGGTATCCCTGTTCTTAATTGGCCAGCAAACTCGCCTGACCTTAACCCCATAGAAAATCTATGGGGTATTGTGAAGAGGAAGATGCGATATGCCAGACCCAACAATGCAGAAGAGCTGAAGGCCACTATCAGAGCAACCTGGGCTCTCATAACACCTGAGCAGTGCCACAGACTGATCGACTCCATGCCACGCTGCATTGCTGCAGTAATTCAGGCAAAAGGAGCCCCAACTAAGTATTGAGTGCTGTACATGCTCATACTTTTCATGTTCATACTTTTCAGTTGGCCAAGATTTCTAAAAATCCTTTCTTTGTATTGGTCTTAAGTAATATTCTAATTTTCTGAGATACTGAATTTGGGGTTTTCATTAGTTGTCAGTTATAATCATCAAAATTAAAAGAAATAAACACTTGAAATATATCAGTCTGTGTGGAATGAATGTATACATTATACAAGTTTCACTTTTTGAATGGAATTAGTGAAATAAATCAACTTTTTGATGATATTCTAATTATATGACCAGCACCTGTATATATATATATACATATATACACAGTACATCGTCCTGAGTTGAACATCACAGACAGGCATTTTCTTGATATTGTGGACTTTACAAAACAATGGCTGTCTCAGAGATGAGCTGGAGCAGCAGTTCACTCTCAGTGAAATTTTTGAATTCTTTCCCTAATAAAGAAGCCACAGGCCCCGATGGGCTCAAGGCAGAGGTTCTTTTTAGATCCCAAAAAAGGCCTTTGATTGAACTGAATGGTTGAACATGTTTTCTGTGTTGGATCTATTTGCCTTTGGTGACAAATTTAAACTACTGATAAAAATGCTTTATATTCTTCTCCTAAGTTTGCAATACTTACTCATTCAGATAGGTCTGCTTTATTCCCTCTTCAACATGGTAAATGGAAAGGCTGTTGTTTAAGCCCATGGTTATTTGATTTAGCTTTAAAACTGCATTTGCAACCATCCTGACCTGATAAACCCCTTTCGCAATCATCCAGATTTTAGTTGTGTACAGGCTACTTTTATACACAGACAATTTACTTCTGTACTTCTGTACTAGACTTCTGTATATGTGATCATCCTACTGCCTTGCCGCCTTTAATGGAATCACTTGAGGTTTTTGGTTCTTTCTCTGGCTATTCTGTGAACTAGGAGAAGAGCGCATTTATGCCCTTAGGTGGAGGATTGTATGCTCAGTTAGTTCATTATTGTTCAGAATCACGGAGGATTTTATTTTCATTGATGCCATTGACAAGTGGAGAGTTCTTACATTTACATTTACGCTTTTATCCAAAGCAACTTACAAATGAGGACAATGGAAGGAATCAAAATCAACAAAAGAGCAATGATATGCAAGTGCTATAATAAGTCTCAGTCAACTTAACGCAGTACACATAGCAAGTTTTTTTTTTAATTGTATAATAAATAAAAAGAAAACAGAGAATAGAAAAAGAATAGAGTGAAGCTAGTGTTAGAGGCCTTTTTTGCTTTTGTTAATTGTATAATAAATAAAAAGAAAAGAAATAGATGGAATACAAAAAGAATAGAGAAGCTAGTGTTAGTTTCTTTTTTAAAGAAAACAAGCAGTTAGTAAATGAATAGAGTGCAAGTCTAAAAGGGGCACGTGTTTTTTTATTTTTTTTTTAAGAATAGAATTAGAATAGAGAGTGCTAGAGTTAGAGGGTCAAATAAAGTGGAAGAGATGTGCTTTTAGCCGTTTCTTGAAGATGATTAAGGACTCAGCTGCTGGATTGAGTTGGGCAGGTCATTCCACGAGATGGTAAATTAAAATGGTCTCTCTGCCTCGTTTTGTCTATCTTTTTCAGAACCTGCCAATATACTTGCTTCATTCTTTTTTAAACAGCTACATTCTGTTATTTTGCCATTTAATACGGAATAGAGCACAGAATTTCTAATGCCCATGTGCAGAAGCCTAAGGACATGGCCGGCCTAGCACTACCAGTTTTTCTATATTACTACTGGGCTTCTAATGCAAGGGCTATGATGTTGTGGCAGAGCAGCAATCAAGTTGCAAATAATGGGACTAGCATGTCTCCTAAGTGGCTGTACTTGGAAGCTTAGTTAGCTATCAGTATGGTTCCCTTGCAGCTGTTCTTTTTTTTCTAATTCTGCATCCTTAAGAAAGTGCAAGAATTTTGTTGTGCTCAGCTCCATTCAAATTTTAAATCAAATGAGGACTGCTTAGAATAATGCATGTCCTTCAGTGCACCTGCCCACTTTTCTGACTTTTCTTTTCTGGCAGTCAGATAAGGTATTTTTACTGTGGAGATGCAAAGGGCTGACCATTGTAAAGGATTCTTATACAGATGGTAAATTTGCCACTTTTTACCACTTGCAAAAGACCTTTCCCAATCTCATCTTTTCCGATACTACAGGATACATGTGCACCATTACAAATATATATATATATATATATATATATATATATATATATATATATATATATATATAAAAAAAACAAAACAAAACATTCTTTACCTGAATTTCAGGATTTACCTCAGGATCACTGTATGTGTAACCCTTTAAGTCAACCACCTATAGCCAAGCATTTGGTGACATGGTTTGTTTTGCAGTGTCTTCAGATCAACTTAAAGTAGCATGACATCAGAAAATGACATTGGAGTCAGTATCTCGAAGAAGATTTGGGAAGAGGAACTGAAGAGAATTCATATCTGTTCTATCAATGCGAGATTACAACTTATACAGTTTAAAGTGTTACTTAGGTTACATTATATGAAAGCTAAACAGAATTTACCCTTCAGTTTCCCCTCTATGTGACAGGTGTAAGAGTTCGGGAGGGACTTACACTGACACTTTTTGGTTTTACCCTAAGGTATCTGGATTTTGGATTAACATATTTCAGTGAATAAAATAATTAATAATAATAAAACAGGCTTTTTTTGTCTAATCAACAGGGTTAAGAAAAATAAAATTGTATAAATATTATTGTAATTGTATAAATTATATAAATATAATTAATTATGAGCAATAAAAACTTGGATCAAAAATATGTGGATCAAGTCACTGATTTTAAGGATTCTTGACAGAATCAGTTTTAGATGTCAGACCAACACTCATTTAGCAAATGTTTGGTGAGAACATAAATAGACCATAGTATTACTCTCTTGGCTAGATAATAATATCCTAATACTGATCCAATGCTTTTCTAAAAGCATGTAGCAGCACTCAACATGATCAGGGAATACAATTTAAGTTTTAAAAGAGCATGCTGCAACATCTTCAAAAATGACAAACTAGCACACTGTTTTAGAGATGGGGATACTGTATTTTCTAGTGCCAAATTTGACCAGACATTTAGATTGTCTGTTTTAAGGACTCTGCTACACAAGTGGTCAGAATTGTTGCTACCCTTGTTAAATAAGACCAAAAAAGGCTGTGAAAATAAACCTGCATGAATCCTTTCGATCTTTATTTTTTTTTTAAAAACACACAAAAATCGAACCTTTCATTGAACTAAAACAATTGAAAATGGGTGAAAATCTCATTATGAAATAAATGTTTTTCTCAAATACACGTTGGACACAATTATTGGTACCCCTACAAATTCTTATGAGTAAAATATCTGTAAAGTATATTCCCATTCATATTTACAATTTTGAGCACACCAGGGTGATTACGAACATAAAATAATCCAGCCATGGCTTCCTGTTTCACAGGAATATAAATAGGAGGGAAAACAAAGCCCAAATTCCTTTAATCATCCATCACAATGAGAAAAACCAAAGAATACATTTCTGATGTGCAGCAAAAGATAATTGAGCTTCACAAATTAGAAAGTGACTTTAAGAAAAGAGCTAGAGCAGTGAAAATTCCCATTTCCACCATCAGGGCAATAATTAAGAATTTCCAATTAACAGAAAATGTTGCAAATCTGCCTGAAAGAGGACGTGTGTCTATATCGTCCTAATGCACGGTGAGGAGGACAGTTTGAGTGGCTAAAGACTCTCCAAGGACCACAGCTGGAGAATTGCAGAAAATAGTTGAGTTTCAGAGTCAGAAAACTTAAAAAAATATATCAAACCTACACCACATCTACACCACGTTTTTTGGGAGGGTTTCAAGAAAAAAAAAATCAAGAAAAGAAAAGGCTCTCATGCAAAAACAATCTCCAGCATTGTCCAGACACGACTGGAACTTCAAATGGGACTGGCTTCTATGGTCAGATGAAACTTTTAGCAGCAAACACTCAAGATGGGTTTGGTGAACACAGGGATAAAAAGTACCCCATGTGTACAATGAAATATACTGCTGTATTTTTAATGTTATGGGCCTATATTTCTGCTGGAGGTCCTGGACATCTTGTTTAGATACATGGCATCATTGATTCTATCAAGATAAAAAATCAACAAGTGACTGACTCTGTTAGAAATCTTTTAATGGGCCATGTTTGTATCTTCCAACCGGACAATAATCCAAAAACAAACCTTAAAAACAACATAAAAATGGGTCACTGGGTACAAAACCAAGCTTCTGCTATGGCCATTCCAGTTCCTTGACCTGCACCCTGTAGAAAATGAGTGAGGTGAACTGAAGAGAAGAAGCACCATCATGGAGCTGTGAATCTAAAGGATCTGGAGAGATTCTGGATGAAGGAATGGTCTCTGATCTCTTGTCAGGTGTTCTCTAACCTTATCAGTCATCAGGCATTATAGGAGAAAATTTAGAGCTGTTATTTTGGCAAATGGAGGTTTCAAAAAGTACTGAACAAAATGGTATCGTTAATTATGTCCAATGTGTATTAGAGAAAAACATTTATTTCATAATGATATTTCCCCCCTTTTTAAATTCTTATTCTCCAATGAAAGGTTAGATTTTTGTGATTAGGGTAAAAAGGTAAATAAAAGAAAAATAATTAATGCAGATTTATTTTCACAGCCATCTTTGATCATATTTACTAAGGGTACCAACAATTCTGACCACGTGTGTATGTTGAGGGTTATGTTGGCAGTGATGGCAGCAGCGGAGATTGCCTGGGATGGAGTCAAATTCCCAGCCTGAATTATTGTCTGCCACTGATTAAAGCTGAGGCAGAGTAAAAAATAAAAACTTCTGAGGTCATTGTATTTCTGTCCTGAAAGTTGTTCACAATATCACTAACAATCGATTTCTAATAATCAATATCACTAACAATCAAAAAGATCTAGAACTTAAATATTAAATCTCAGTGCGAAACTTGAGAGTGGTATTCTTCATCTTCTGTTTGTAGACCTCATCAAACTGTTCATTTTGTGCCACAGTGAAGTGACCTTTCCAATCTCCAACTTTACCTTTTGGGACACAAACAAAAAGAAGATTAAAACCAAGTGAAAGGACAGAACTCAGAAGGATTAAATTAGATAATTCAGTGGTTGTTTAACCTTTTCGCATGAAGGGTGAGATCTTAAAGTCCATGAAAGGGATTGTGACATGGTTGATCATCTTGTTCTGTTTCATGGCGTCAAACTGAACCCCTTTTGTTATTTTTTCCCTCTCTTCAACTGAAGTGGACAAACTCAAGAAGGAGCACAAACGTTCCACCTCACGACCAGTGTCCTGGAAAGACAAGGAAAAATACACACTTTAGACACATTTAACATTGATTTTATATTTTATAAAATTGTTACTTCATAAATTTAATTTACTTCAACCAAATCCTCATAGAACAAGTACAGCAGGTTAGAATATGTCTGTTTTTTCTCCCACCATCCACTGACATGGTCGTACCAAGGACCAAACACATCTGAAGAGAAATTGCTAATGTTAAAACAATGCCTCCATGACAAAGTACTTTATTGATAATGTAGGGGTTGAAGAGTTGTAAGTGAAAAATTATATATATATATATATATATATATATATATGTAAGGAATAATTGACGACGGGCCATTGAATTATAAGAAAAATTCACATCGTGGCCGTTACACCTCGAGTGTGCATTATTTTTCTAATAATTCAATGGACCGAAGTCAATTATTCCGCTTATACTACGGTTGCCACACCTCAAGACATCGATCAGATGATATATTTCAGGGCATTCGTCAGGTTTTTCTTCTTAAATCGCTATTGTGAGTGAGTCATTATTTCTTCCGCATCTCATCCAAGGCCTCCGTTGCTAATTCCAAAATGTAATTTTAAACCTAGTAACGGAGGCTTGAGCCATTGATAGCAGACTAATGCAGTTAATACAGTTAATAAGTTATGAGAGAGAGAAAGAGAGAGAGAGAGAGAGATTACCTCTGTACGTCTCTCAATAGTGTTCGGCAGCAATGTCTCTATTTATAGTGTTCATTTTCTTCACAAACAGCACCTTTGTTATTACCTCGCTTGTGAGAAGTCATGTAGTTTTTAAGTTGTTAAACTACTGATAAAATCGTCAGAGTAGCGCTAACAACATTAGCGTGATGTATGTTAGTGTGTGTGCAAACAACTATGTACAGGTGCATCTCAATAAACTAGAATGTCGTGGAAAAGTTCATTTATTTCAGTAATTCGACTCAAATTGTGAAACTCGTGTATTAAATAAATTCAATGCACACAGACTGAAGTAGTTTAAGTCTTTGGTTCTTTTAATTGTGATGATTTAGGCTCACATTTAACAAAAACCCACCAATTCACTATCTCAACAAATTAGAACATGCCAATCAGCTAATCAACTCAAAACACCTGCAAAGGTTTCCTGAGCCTTCAACATGGTCTCTCAGTTTGGTTCACTAGGCTACACAATCATGGGAAGACTGCTGATCTGACAGTTGTCCAGAAGACAATCATTGACACCCTTCACAAGGAGGGTAAGCCACAAACATTCATTGCCAAAGAAGCTGGCTGTTCACAGAGTGCTGTATCCAAGCATGTTAACAGAGAGTTGAGTGGAATGAAAAAGTGTGGAAGAAAAGATGCACAACCAACCGAGAGAACCGCAGCCTTATGAGGATTGTCAAGCAAAATCAATTAAAAAATTTGGGCGAACTTCACAAGGAATGGACTGAGGCTAGGGTCAAGGCATCAAGAGCCACCACACACAGACGTGTCAAGGAATTTGGCTACAGTTGTCGTATTCCTCTTGTTAAGCCACTCCTGCTGTTGTTTAAAGTGATAATATATAACTTAATTCCCACCATATTTCTGGTATTATCTATCAAACTAATTTGATCGCTCGCTTTAAAAACCGCGAGTGTAGTGCGTTAGCTTGTCACTCGCGGTTCCATTCGCGTTGCTACTCGCGCCTATTATTGTTTTCTTTTTTCTCGCTCCGTTTTCATTTCTCTCTCGCTCCGTTTTTCACGAGTTCATCAAACAACAGTGGTAAGTGGTAAGTGGTAGGTGGTAAGTGGTAAGTTAAATTGGTATCATTCATCAATCACGGTGAGTAATGGCTTCTTCTCCTGCTATTGTTATTTGCACAGTCTGCCACATGTATAGTTTATCTCTCTCTGTCGGCGATGAGGGATTCACATGTGATAAATGCAGGGAAATAGTTAGGCTGACAGAGAAGGTTTTAGAACTAGAGACACGCATCCAAACTTTAGTTGAGGACAGTAAGAATGTGAGGGCTGTAGATACTGCTTTGGATGTGACTAGCTCAGGGACTACTGTACATTGTTCGGTTCCGGTAGAGCCTGTGCAGCAGGGCAACTGGGTGACTGTGAGGCAGCATAGTCGCGGGTCAAAACACCGCTCTTCCGTTCCGATCAGAACATCAAACAGGTTCTCCCCACTCAGTGACGCACCCACTGAGAAACCTGGTGAAAGTGCTCTAGTTATTGGCGATTCTATTGTACGGAACGTGAAAATTGAGACACCAGCCACCATAGTCCATTGTTTACCGGGAGCCAGAGCGCCTGACATCTTGGCAAATTTAAAAGTGCTGGCTAATGCTAAACGTAAATTCAGTAAGATTGTTATCCACGCCGGCGCTAATGATGTTCGACTTCGCCAGTCGGAGATCACTAAAAATAATGTTAAAGAGGTGTGTGAACTTGCAAGTACGATGTCAGACACTGTAATATGCTCTGGCCCCCTCCCTGCTTACCGGGGTGATGAGATTCATAGTAGACTGTCATCATTAAATGGCTGGATGTCTAAGTGGTGCCCGCAAAACAACATAGGTTTTATAGACAATTGGATGAGTTTTTGGGGCAGACCTGACCTGTTGAAAAGAGATGGTGTTCATCCCTCCTGGGGTGGTGCCGCTATTCTCTCTAGAAATTTGGCACATAGTCTTAGAGTTCATACTTGACTAACTGGAGCCCAGGTCAGGAAGCAGACAGACTGGCTAAACCGACCGTCTGCTAGCCGCCTCACGTCACAGAAGTCAGTTAATTCTCAGCACATAGAGACTCCTTCACCTAGATATCACACTATAGAGATTGTGTCTGTTCCCCGAACTAGAAAATACAGAAAACGTCAAAAACTATTTATGAGTAACCATTTAATTGATGTTCAACAAATAAAAAATGTTTACAATACACAGAAACAATTGATAAAACTTGGTTTACTGAATATCAGGTCCCTTTCTACAAAAGCACTTTTTGTAAATGATTTGATTAATGATCATAACCTAGATTTGCTCTGTTTGACAGAAACATGGCTAAAACCAGATGAATACATTATTTTAAATGAGTCCACCCCCCAAGATTACTGTTACAAAAATGAGCCGCGTCCAAAAGGCAAAGGGGGAGGTGTTGCTACAATTTATAACAATATTCTCAGTATTTCTCAGAAGACAGGCTTTAAGTATAACTCCTTTGAAGTAATGGTGCTTCATATAAAATTATCTAGAGAAAAAAGTATTAATGATAAATCCCCCGTAACGTTTGTACTGGCTACTGTATACAGGCCACCAGGGCACCATACAGACTTTATTAAAGAATTTGCTGATTTTCTATCAGAGTTAGTGCTGGCTGCAGATAGAGTCCTAATTGTGGGTGATTTTAATATCCATGTTGATAATGAAAAAGATGCATTAGGATCAGCATTCATAGACATTCTGAACTCTATTGGGGTTAGACAATACGTTTCAGGACCTACTCATAGTCGAAATCATACTCTAGATTTAATACTGTCACATGGAATTGATGTTAGTGGTGTTGAAATTCTGCAGCAAAGAGATGATATATCAGATCATTATCTAGTCTTGTGTAAACTCCATATAGTTAAAGCTGTAAATTCAACTCCTTCTTATAAATATGGTAGAACCATCACTTCTACCACAAAAGACTGCTTTGTAAGTAATCTTCCTGATTTATCTCAATTCCTCAGCATATCCAACAGCTCAGAACAACTTGATGATGTAACAGAAACTATGAACTCTCTCTTTTCTAGCACTTTAGATACAATTGCTCCTTTACGCTTAAGGAAGATTAAGGAAAAGAGTCCAACACCGTGGTATAATGAGCACACTCGCACTCTAAAGAGAGCAGCCCGGAAAATGGAGCGCAGCTGGAGGAAAACAAAACTAGAGGTATTTCGTTTAGCCTGGCGGGAAAGTACCCTATCCTACAGAAAAGCTTTAAAAACTGCTAGATCTGATTACTTTTCGTCTCTTTTAGAACAAAACAAACATAACCCCAGGTATTTATTCAATACAGTGGCAAAATTAACAAAAAATAAAGCATCAACAGGTGTTGACATTTCCCAACAGCACAGCAGTAATGATTTTATGAACTACTTTACTTCCAAGATTGATACTATTAGAGATCAAATTGTAACCATGCAGCCGTCAGCTATATCATCACATCAAATAGTGTACTATAGATCCCCTGAGGAACAATTCCACTCATTCTCTACTATAGGAGAGGAAGAATTGTATAAACTTGTTAATTCATCTAAACCAACAACATGTGTGTTAGACCCTATTTCATCTAAATTACTAAAAGAGGTGCTTCCAGAAGTCATAGATCCTCTTTTGGCTATTATTAATTCGTCATTGTCATTAGGATATGTCCCCAAAAACTTTAAATTGGCTGTTATTAAGCCTCTCATTAAAAAACCACAACTTGACCCCAAAGATCTAGTTAATTACAGACCGATCTCGAATCTCCCTTTTCTGTCAAAGATATTAGAAAAGGTTGTATCCTCACAATTATATTCCTTCTTAGAGAAAAATGACTTGACTTGACTGAACCACAGACAACGTCAGAGGCATCTTACCTGGGCTAAGGAGAAGAAGAACTGGACTGTTGCCCAGTGGTCCAAAGTCCTCTTTTCAGATGAGAGCAAGTTTTGTATTTCATTTGGAAACCAAGGTCCTAGAGTCTGGAGGAAGGGTGGAGAAGCTCATAGCCCAAGTTGCATGAAGTCCAGTGTTAAGTTTCCACAGTCTGTGATGATTTGGGGTGCAATGTCATCTGCTGGTGTTGGTCCACTGTGTTTTCTGAAAACCAACGTCACTGCACCCGTTTTACCAAGAAATTTTGGAGCACTTCATGCTTCCTTTTGCTGACCAGCTTTTTAAAGATGCTGATTTCATTTTCCAGCAGTATTTGGCACCTGCCCACACTGCCAAAAGCACCAAAAGTTGGTTAAATGACCATGGTGTTGGTGTGCTTGACTGGCCAGCAAACTCACCAGACCTGAACCCCATAGAGAATGGAAATATAGTGGAAATGTTCATTTATTTCAGTAATTCAACTCAAATTGTGAAACTCGTGTATTAAATAAGTTCAATGCACACAGACTGAAGTAGTTTAAGTCTTTGGTTATTTTAATTGTGATGATTTAGGCTCACATTTAACAAAAACCCACCAATTCACTATCTCAACAAATTAGAATACTTCATAAGACCAATAAAAAAAACATTTTTAGTGAATTGCTGGCCTTCTGGAAAGTATGTTAATTTACTGTATATGTACTCAATACTTGGTAGGGGCTCCTTTTGCTTTAATTACTGCCTCAATTCGGCGTGGCATGGAGGTGATCAGTTTGTGGCACTTCTGAGGTGGTATGGAAGCCCAGGTTTCTTTGATAGCGGCCTTCAGCTCATCTGCATTGTTGTGTCTCTTGTTTCTCATCTTCCTCTAGACAATACCCCATAGATTCTCTATGGGGTTCAGGTCAGGCGAGTTTGCTGGCCAATCAAGCACAGTAACGCCATGGTCATTGAACCAGCGTTTGGTACCTTTGGCAGTGTGGGCAGGTGCCAAGTCCTGCTGGAAAATGTAATCAGCATCTCCATAAAGCTTGTCAGCAGAAGGAAGCATGAAGTGCTCTAAAATTTCCTGGTAGATGGCTGCGTTGACTGTGGACTTCAGAAAACACAGTGGACCAACACCAGCAGATGACATGGCAGCCCAAATCATCACTGACTGTGGAAACTTCACACTGGACTTCAAGCAACATGGATTCTGTGCCTCTCCACTCTTCCTCCAGACTCTGGGACCTTGATTCCAAATTAAATGCAAAATTTACTTTCATCTGAAAAGAGGACTTTGGACCACTGAGCAACAGTCCAGTTCTTTTTCTCCACAGCCCAAGTAAGACGCTTCTGACGTTGTCTCTGGTTCAGAAGTGGCTTGGTAGCCCTCTGTAAACAGCCAAACCTTTCAGTAATGACCTTCTGTGACTTACCCTCTTTGTGGAGGGCGTCAATATTCGTCTTCTGGATCATTGCCAAGTCAGCAGTCTTCTCCATTATTGTGGTTTCAAAGAACAAGAGATACCCGGAATTTATACTGTAGGGATGGTCATTAATTGAAACTCAAATGTAAATATTCTAATATTTTGAGATACTGATTTTTGACTTTCATGAGCTGTAAGCTCTAATCATCAAAATTAAGACAAAAAAACTTTTGAAATGTTTTACTTTACATGCAATGAATCTAAAATATAAGAAAGTTTCACTTTTTGAAATAACTTACAAGAAAAAATGAACTTTTTCATGACATTCTAATTTATTGAGATGCACCTGTATTTATTTTTTTGGCCAGTTTAGTTGTGCGTATTGGTTATTTTGCTGTTATAAGACCTTTGGAATATCAGAAATCATTTGGCGAAGTGGTATGGTCATGTAATGCGGTCAAGAGCTGCCTGGAACTACCTTCGCCGTGTGTTTCCCTGAAAATAACTGCACACCTTAGAACGTTCGTCAGCCAATCAGATTCAAGCATTCAACGGCCCCCTAGTATAAATATATAATATCACATATCATATCACCCAAGTTGTGATTGATCAATAAGTTTAACTTCTGCTACTTAACTTACTTTTTCTCTATGAAGTTGTTCCAGTCCCCTGGTTCAGGCTGTACCATGTTCATTCGATCAAAATGAAAATAGGAAACGGCATTGTCTTTTGCATTACGTGCTATATACACAATCTGGAATGAGTGAAAGAAAAAATATTAATAATAATACAGGACTTGCTATATCTTACTTAGTTACAATTTCATTACATTTATTTCAGAGTAGGCTACTTCACTTTTATTAGAGCTGCAGTGTTTAATTTCTACTATCAGGACCAAACTTAACTCCAAACATGACTATTTCCAAACAGGTTTCCCAAACATGTCCCCCATCTACTAAAAAGGTAGTCTTTAGGGTAGATAGTATTTAGGTACCCCATTTGGTTAAAGCTATGTTGACACTCAACAAAATTTTGATAGACCTACAGAGCCACAGTATTTACACTTTTACAATTATTTTTTTTACAAATCAAGTTACAAATTAGTTACTTATAGTCATTTTTGCACATTAACCTGTGATAGAATAAAGCCTCTCACTGATCATTCTTACAAATTTATTGAAAAGAATGTTTCAAAAGCTCACCTTTAAAATACAAATTATGAAATTATGAAATTAATTTCCAGTCAAACATTTGCAGATTGAATTACATATTATCATCTAGCAGTCATATCATACAATCAAAAGAATCCCCAGTACTTTACCCTTGAGTTCTGCTCCCAGAAGGACTTGGGTACTAGCTGAACAGGTAAATGAGTTTTGATGAGACGAGGGGAGGTGGTCAGATTATCTGCCATTTCTGTTCCTGCAACTGATAATTAGAATGTTGTTCTAAATTTGAAGTGTCACCCAGTGAAGGCCTTGAAACTATTTATAATTTATAATAAGTCAGCAATGTAGGAGTAGATGATTAGGTGAAATGTTTTGAAGAATTTGTAATGATCTGTATAAAATAGCAATTTTAGATTTTGAGCATGAACTAGTTTTGGAGAAAAAAGTGCACTTCCATAATGTACTTAAAGTGCTCTATTCTTAAGATTATCTTAAGAACATCTAAGTGTACACAACTGCACTATTTTGGGACACCATGAATATAAACTAAAATATGCTTTTAACATCACATCTAAGTTTAATGTGTAGTGTGTTTCTCTGTTTCCCATTTTTATTAAAACTCCTTGTTCAATTTTCACATCATGCACTTTATTTGGATTGTACTACACAGCATCTTTACAGAAGACCAAACCTCCATAATGAATATTTCAGTGTTTATTCTCCTCTGCCAGGAACGAATTGATCTCTCCTTTGAGGACCATACAAGGGAATTGTTTAGATCTAGCTTTCATGACGCACTACCCAAATAGCTGTCTGTGTATTTTTTATTAGGTCAGACTAAATACCATAATGAAGGCAAAGCTGTCCAGGAAAGGTCCTCAAGGGAGTTTCGCCAGAGCCTGTCTTCGTCTGACCAGGTGCGTGGGCAGGAAACATCGCCCGTCCCCGAAGGAGTTTTAGTGGGATACAATGGAATGGAATGGAGTCCCGCCCACAATCTCACCAATGAGAGTGATCTGTCATTGGCCTCCAAGCTAATTAATATTCTGGAAGAGTTTTAGCCCCGGTTTCTCTTGTCTCCTCTGGCTCCAACCAGCCCTGCGTCTCCTCAATGTCTTGTGTCTCCTGAATCTCCTGAGTCTCTGCTGGTTCTGCCCAGCTCCTACTCTACTGAGTTTTCACCCAGGCTCCCTCTCCCACCTCCTCTTCCAGACACAGCGGGTTCCTTGGCCTTGCCTTCGCTGGCTCCTGTCAGTCATTGACCTGCCTCCACCATGGGATTCCACTCCTATAAGATTCCCTTTGTCCCTCCATCCCTCTTGCTCCATCTGGCTCTTCCTTCTCTCTAGCTCTTAAATTTTCATACCATTCTTGGAAAACCCCTGGAACAAGGTGTGATTACTCAGTGCTCGCCCACTGTCAAGCTTCGGATCAACTTCCTTCATGAGGAATATATAACCTTTATGGTGCTGGAGGATTCCACCACAGATATTATCCTGGGATGCCCTTGGATGCTAAAACATTCCCCAAACGTCTCCTGGGCCAGTGGTGGGATCCTCCAGTGGGTTGAAAAATGCTTTCAAGATCGTCTGAAACTACCAACTGTACTCTCTTAGGTAACCAATAACAAACATCACAACCACCTCATTTCAGTCAGTTCAACCTCCATTGAGAGCCCTGATCTCAACATCCAGCAGGAGATACAACAGGAATACTGGGCATTCCAGGATGTGTTCAGTAAAAAGCTGGCTACACAACTACCACCACATTGGCCATGGGACTAGATTGACCTGCTGACTGGGCCACCCTTCCTAAAGGTAAAATCTACCCTCTGTCCATCCTGGAGCAGAAGGCCATGGAGGAGTGCATTGAGGAGGCCCTCTGTCTACATTTTATTTGACTATCCTCTTGCCCTGCCACATCAAGTTTCTTCTTCGTGGGCAAAGAAGGACTACTGCACCCTGAATTCACAAACCACCAAGTACCACTATCCTCTTCCTCTGGTCCCTGCCACCATGGAACTGCTGCAAGGCACGTGAATCTTCACTAAATTAGACCTGTGTAGTGCCTACAACCTCATTTGAATACAGAGGGGTGATGGATGGAAGACCACCTTCATTACACCATCAGGCCACTATTAATAATCAGGTCATGGACTGGCGAACTCACCCTCTGTATAACAATGCTTCATGAATGACATGTTCCGGAAGTACCTACATCAGTTTGAAATTATCTACAGTACATTGATGATATTCAAACTCTCTTGCTCCTCCATAACTGGTACTCATGGCCCAATATGACTGCTTGGTGTCGCTCGGCTGTTCAACCAGTGCAGTATCAAAGGCCCCAGATCACCTACCAGAGGGAAAGCTTTACCCATTACCCATTCCACATCGACCTTGGTCACATTTTGGTGTGGATTTTGTAACTGACCTGCCTCCATCAGACTCATTTATGCATATTTTGGTTGCAGTTGACTGTTTCTCCAAAGCTTGCAGATTAATTTCTGCTTTGTAAGTAATCTTTCTGACTTATCTAAATTCCACAACATATCCAATAGCTCAGAAAATCTTGATGTAACAGAAACTATGGGCTCTCTCTTTTCTAGCACTTTAGATATAGTTGCTCCTTTACGCTTAAGGAAGATTAAGGAAAACAGTCTGACCCCGTGGTATAATGAGCACACTCGTGCCCTAAAGAAGCAGCTGGAAGAAAACAAAACTACAGGTATTTTGAATTGCATGGCGGGAAAGTACCTTCTCCTACAGAAAAGCATTAAAAACTGCTGGATCCGATTACTTTTCATCTCTTTTAGAAGAAAACAAACACAACCCCAAGTATTTATTCAATACAGTGGCTAAATTAACGAAAAATAAAGCATCAACAGGCACTGCTATTTCCCAACAGCATAGCAGTAATGACTTTGTGAGCTACTTTACTTCCAAGATCGATACTATTAGAGATAAAATTGTAACCATGCAGCCATCAAACTGCACTATAGATCTCCTGAGGAAAAATTCCACTCATTCTCTACTATAGGATAGAAAGAATTGTATAAACTTGTTAAATCATCTACAACCCGAATTCTGGAAATGTTGGGACGTTTTTTTTAAATTTGAATAAAAGGAAAACTAAAAGACGTTCATATCACATGAGCCAATATTTTATTCACAATAGAACACAGATAACATAAATGTTTAAACTGAGACATTTTACAATTTTATGCACAAAATGAGCTCATTTCAAATTTGATGCCTGCTCCAGGTCTCAAAATAGTTGGGACGGGGACATGTTTACCATTGTGTAGCATCTCCTCTTCTTTTCAAAACAGTTTGAAGACGTCTGGGCATCGAGGTTATGAGTTTCGGTGTTGGAATTTGGTCCCATTCTTACCTGATATAGGTTTCCAAAGTTCATGGTCGTCTTTGATGTATTTTTCGTTTAACGATGCGCCAAATGTTCTCTATAGGTGAAAGATCTGGACTGCAGGCAGGCCAATTCAGCACCCCGACTCTTCTACTACGAAGCCATGCTGTTGTAATAGCTGCAGTATGTGGTTTTGCATTGTCCTGCTGAAATACACGTCATCTGGAGGGGAGCATATGTTGCTCTAAAAACTTTATATACCTTTCAGCATTCATAGTGCCTTCCAAAACATTCACAAACTGACTTTGCTGCAGCCTGAAATTGAACTGCTGGTTTCGTCTGGCAAGAGGAGAACTGGCCCCCCGACTGAGTCTGGTTTCTCCCAATGTCTTTTTCTCCATTTCTGTCACCGATGGAGTTTTGGTTTCTTGCCGCTGTCTCCTCTTGCTTGCTTAGTTGGGGACACGTAATTTCCAGCGATATCGTCAACTTGATTGCACAGACTTGATGTACTAGATTGTATTATTTGAACTGAACTGAGCTGGACAATGACATCACTGAATCAATGATAAATTGACTTTAACTGAAATTGAGTGTTTACTGTTGTCCTTTTGTATTATTACACACTATTTTCCCTATTTAATACTGTAAAGCTGCTTTGACACAATCTGTATTTTTAAAAGCACTATATAAATAAAGGTGACTTGACGACTTGAATTTGGTGAACTGAATGACAGTTTGATGACCCATAAACCACTGCACAGTTTTGGATATGTTTCCTTTGAGTTGTGACATCCTTGCTTGTCCACTCTCATGACTAATCTAGACATGGTTTTGCTGGTCTGCCCAATAATGGTATTTTCAGGATTTTATTCACTGTGTTGCTTCTACTCTGGCCCCACTTACCACCTTCAGTGGATGTCCACCTGGTCCTGAGAAACTGTCATAACTAAGCTACACTCTGTTGGAGTGAATTACTATACAATTGCACTTCTTATACCATGTCATGCTCTTTAAAAAAAAAAAAAGAAGTAATTTTAAGTTTAAGTAGAAGCAATAAAATTTATACAACACAATTTGTGTCAAAGCAGTGCTAAAAAAAAGAAAATTACAGAATAATTTTTTTCTGGAGACAGCTCATATTCTGAAAATTAGCTCTAGTTTTTTTTACCCTTTTAACATAACCCTTTAAAATGTTTGTTTAAAATGCAGTTAAATGCAAATAAATAAATAAATAAAAAAGATTGAAATGACTGAATTATTATAAGTCTTTTACCTGTTGAAAACTCTTGAAAGCATGACTCTAGGAATGGGATTCTCACATAGATAGGCTGGGAAGTCTGACATTCTGGATCATCATTACCGAAATACAAAAGGTCCAGTATATAAGAAACCCATGTGGAAAGCAATGGAAAGGGAGTTTTAAAACAAATGTTTTAAGGGTCATTTTAAAAAGAAAATACATGGACCTGTTTTATAGTGTTATCTAATGAAACAGTTAGCAATTTAGATTCAAATAGTGTGCTGGCTAAGTTAATTTAAACAAAAACTTAATGAAGCAGTCTCACCTGCTTTGGGATATGTGGCGATTAGTATGTCATCAGGTCTTGCTTGAAAATGTTTCACTTTTTCCCAGTTGTCAGTGAAAAAGTGAGTCATAGAAATACCCTCAAAATCAAACATCTCTGGCCGACAAGGCAGTTTCTTCTACAGTATAGAAAAGTTTCAGTTTAATGCACTGAATAATCATCATTAGCAATAAACAGACAATGCCAAAGCCTGTTAACAAGCAGGATTTCACATACATGTGCATTGCCAGTCACAATATTATTAAAATAAGTATTGATTAACTTTCTTTTCGTCTATTCATTTTTAGGAATACAAATCATACTTAATGCAATACATATTTTATATTTTATATATTGAATATTCATAAGAGTATTACTTTGATACGCCATGATAATTGGAGAAAATTGTATCTTTCTACTTGTTAGGTATAGCCTAATGTTCTATATAATGCCACAGCAAATGCGTATCAAGCCCTCACTATTTTTTCTTTGTTTAAAACATATGCTAATGTGTATGAGTTCAGCTTTAATATCCAAAGGCTGGAATACACCACACAACTTTTAAAATCTGAATAGATTTTAAAACACTGCGTTATACACTCTTTGACTTTGTAAATGAGGATCACGCACTAAAAGATTTTTAAATCGTTCCTAACAAAACAAACTCACGCAGAAACACATGCGTTGTTGCTAGACGCATGGCAAGTGAAAACAAAGTGTGCTAAAATCAGCTCACAATATCAAACATGACTGATATCCTCCAACTGGATGGAATCATAGTCTGAAGCTAAAAAACAGCAACTAGTATAAACTTGTCCAAACTTTAAATCGGGGGGGAAAATCTGGGCAAACTTCATGTAGTGTATTCCAGTCTTCATTCATTTCTTAAACTATAGTAAAAGAGAATCATTTACTTACTGAAGCCATGTCAGGGATTTCCATTATGGTGAAGAAGTGTTTTAAACTTTTTCTAAAAACTTTGTTTCAATCCTGTCTTTTTCTTCTATCTTCTACTCTGCTCGAATGTTTCTACCAACTCTCTTGTGCTCCACAAGTGCATCCAGGTCTCTTACTCAATGCTATTCAGTGCTGCCATTTCTATCATGCCACATTGTATCCCCTGCCTTTTCTCTGTGCTGTGCACTCAGCCTTAAACACCTTATGCAAGGTCAAACAGCCCTCCCCACAGGAAAAAAATAATAAATAAAGAGTAAAATCCTGTGTCTTTTTTAGCATTTCAGAAAATATCTCAACATTGCCTCAAATCCAGTTTTCCATTTTATTGAGTAATTTTCACTGTGTTAGTAGGTAAAATGTCACTATAGCTAGCTGTTGTATTATCTTTGTTAAACTAGATAAAACTGGATGCATGCACTTTGCCTTTACTGAGGGGAAGTCGCTTTTAATGCTGTGTTAACAATTTACAGTTGAGCCATTCCTAGTATTCTGTGGCTTTTGGTCATCATAAAATGTTGAAAAGCAGTTTTGAAAATAAGTTTGTGTAATCGTGACAGAGAGTGCAAATTCTCTCTCTCTCTCTCCTTGATTAGGTGTGTTTAATTCAGGTGTGATCCTTTAATTAGGATTAGACATAACCTCTTCATGATAGTGCCCCCCCCCCATTAGATCTGTGTTGCACAGTATAATTTGTAATGATCTTATAAGATTGCTGAAATTGCAGAAGGCTGTAGAAGGCTTAAGTCTGACCTATAGAACCATATAAATTTTTTTTGTTAAGAAGCTTACATTGAAAATCCATAAATAATATAGTCATGGGCCAAACATGTGCCATTCTAGTCAATGTGTGATAAATTATGTGGATTAAATAAACTACCTGAATTGCAAGGTTAGATTAACCTTCCATGCATTGTTGTATATTTGCTCAGCAGGCTGGTTACAATTTACCCAGAGTACACACACTTTTCTCTGAAGTTGAATCCTCATGTTCTCTGCTCATTGCAGTGATATATAGACCACCAAACTCTAAAAGTGACTTTTTAAGAGACTTCTCAGAATTTTTACAGTATAAATTCTGGGTATCTCTTGTTCTTTGAAACCACAATAATGGGGAAGACTGCTGACTTGGCAATGATCCAGAAGATGAACATTGACACCCTCCACAAAGAGGGTAAGTCACAGAAGGTCATTACTGAAAGGTGTGGCTGTTTACAGAGTGCTGTATCAAAGCATATTAAATGCAAAGTTGACTGGAAGGAAGAATTTGGGTAGGAAAAGGTGCACAAGCAACAGGGATGACTGCAAGCTTGAGAATACAGTCAAGCAAAGCTGATTCAAACACTTGGGAGAGCTTCACAAGGAGTGGACTAAAGCTGGAGTCAGTGCATCAAGAGTCACCACGCTCAGACGTCTTCAGGAAAAGGGCTACCAAGCCACTTCTGAACCAGAGACAACGTCAGAAGCATCTTACCTGGGCTGTGGAGAAAAAGAACTGGACTGTTGCTCAGTGGTCCAAAGTCCTCTTTTCAGATTTGAGTCCTTTGCATTTCATTTGGAAATCAAGGTCCCAGAGTTTGGAGGAAGAGTGGAGAGCAGTGCCGATCCTAGGCTTCGGGGGGCCCTACGCAAAACTGTGTCGCCGGGGGGGGTTTGAGGAATGGATGAAACGTATTTGTCCGTGTTACACTCCGTCTCGAATCGCGCTCGCGGAAGGCGCTCGAGAAACAGTATCTCTTCGCGGTAAGCTTTCAACTGTTTTTTTTTTTTTTTTTTTTTAAAGGAGAGACTGTATGACATTCAAGTTACAAGATTTTTACATAGAGAGCGTGACAGCGCACCGCATTAAAAGAAATGATCATTCATGTTTTCACAACAGCTGGCCAAATTCAAAATCGAAACTAAAATTAAAACATCTTTGAGAGCAAGGGGGCCCCCTGGTGTTTCGGGGGCCCTAAGCAGCCTGCGTATTCTGCGTATAGGGAGGATCGGCTCTGGTGGAGAGGCACAGAATCCATGTTGCTTGAAGTCCAGGGTGAAGTTTCCACAGTCAGTGATGATTTGGGCTGCCATGTCATCTGCTGGTGTTGGTCCACTGTGTTTTCTGAAGTCCACAGTCAGGGAGTAATAAAATAAAAACAAATGCAAACCAAACGAAATAAGCAGCCCTGGCTAAATGAAGACATTAGAGCTTTAAGGAAAAAATGTAGAAGGGCAGAAAGAAAATGGAAACGGGACAAACTGCAAATTTCTTATCAACTTTTGCAAGCTAGTCGGTCTCAATACCAGGAAGCTGTTTCTTTATCAAGGGCTAACTATTTTTCCAGTTTGATTGCAGAATTGTCTGTGTTGATTCCTCCAACTGCATCTGGTTTAGTTCCAAGTGCAGATCTGTGTGAGAAGTTTTGCAGCTTCTTCATAGACAAGTTGTTGGTATTAGGTCTCAGATTTTATCATCCTCATCCAAAAAAAATGTATAATTTACAGATTAGTTCTTCTAGTCTGTCTGCTTTTAAGACTATATCTCACTCTGATTTGCTGGCTGTAATTTCTAATATGAAATTAACCACTTGTTCGCATTATACTATTCCTGCTATCCTATTTATATAAGGAGGTATTGGATGTTGTTTTAACTAGTGCACTTTCCATGAAGGCCGTAACCATGTCTTGAACATTGGGGGGGACCAATTTATATATATATATATATATATATATATATATATATATATATATATATATATATATGCACGCTGCTTTAATTGACTCACGCTCACACATTACTTGCACACACAAACTTGTCAACACTACCCGTGACTTTTATTGTAATAAAATCGTTTCCATACTGAATATTTCTCATCAATGACGTGTTTTTGAAGTAGGACTAAATTCAGTTTCATTGTTTGTAGGGACAGACAAACAGATGCAGATAATTAACACATGCACATTTAATCTCTCTCTCTCTCTCTCTCTCTCTCTCTCTCTCAAAATGGGCATATTTGAGAAAAAAAAGTAGAGTAGTTTGCTTCACTGAATATAACTGTCAGTCATTTAACATTTCTATTGTAAAACAGTTGACTAAACATTAAATGATTAGCAGCTTCCATCTTACCTCGCTCTCTTTCATTAATCTGACGCGTCGTGGCGTCCTCAGCATCTGTGAACACTAAACCCCGCCTACTTTAATTTGATTGGCCAGTTCAACTATTTTGACTTTGACGAGCGCTGTTAGCCCGCTGATGCAGAGCAGACTGAAAATGTTACTTTTAAAGCTTTTTGTCATCCTAACAAAAGCGCTGCGTAATGGAGGACAGCAGATCAGTGTAAGAATTTCAAATATTGGGGGGGACATTTGGCCATTTCTAATTATTGGGGGGGACTTGTCCCCCTCAATGTCTATGGTGGTTACGGCCCTGCTTTCCATTATAAATGCCTCTCTGCATAGCATCACTGTTCCATCCTGTTTAAAACAGGTTAAAAAAAAGGTTCACCCCTTGCTGAAAACAAACAAACCTAGATTCTTCTGAACTTCATAACTATAGACCAATTTCTAAGTTGCCCTTTTTGCAGAAAGTTCTGGAAAAAGTGGTCTTAAACCAACTTACACCATATTTAATCTCTAACAATATCTTAGATCCTTTTCAGTCTGCTTTTAAGGCTAAGCACAGTATTGAGTCTGCTCTATTAAGAGTGACAAATGACATCTTGTTAACAGTTGACTCTGGAAACTGTGCAGTCCTTGTTCTGTTGGATTTAAGCGCAGCCTTTGACACTGTGGACCATTGCATTCTGTTAAAAAGATTAAATCACGAGGTTGGCATCTGTGATGCTGCCTTAGACTGGTTTGAGTCTAAGGCTTATCTTTCAAATAGGAGTATATCTGTAGAAATTGGAAAGTTTTCATCATCCCCAGTGCCAATCACCTGTGGGGTACCACAGGGTTTGATTCTGGGTCCAGTTTTATTTTCTCTTTACATGCTTCCACTGCGCTCGATCTTTGAGCGTCATAAGATCTCCCATCACATCTATGCAGATGATACCCAGCTCTATTTACCATTAGACTCTGGTAGTGATTCTGTTTTTTTCTCTGCTAGCATGTCTAAAGGATAGTAAAGAATGGATGGATGAAAAAAAAAATTCTTCAGCTGAATGAAAATAAGACAGAGGTTATCCTATTTGGCTCCAAACCGCAGATTGACAAATACAGTGCTTTCTTGGGGCATCTTCAGTCAAACAATCACTCTGTTAAAAATCTGGGGGTCATCTTTGATTCCGATCAGGGGCCTCATTTATAAAATGGTGTGCAGAAACCATCCTAAATTTCATCTTACGATCATCTCTCGAATATGCATACGTGTGATTCATAGAATGAACGTACGAACAGAAAATGCGCGAACGCGTCTCTTTCAGATGTGAAATCTATGAATCGCAAATGATCTTGAACTTGCACGCAATTGAATGGTTTCAGCTCTCTGCTTGTAAACGACTCCTAATTAATGTCATTAACATATAAAATATCACCAATCATCATAATTTAGAACAGCAAGCTGCAAGAACAGCTTACATTTAAAAAAAACTGCAATACTCCGACAATAAAAAGTGCGTACATCTGCTCAGAAAAGGGCTTAGCGTCACATCAGGGTCTAAGTCAAAGACAGTTTTTATAAATATGAACGCTGCCGTGGATTTAAGCGTACACACTCTCTAAGATCAAATCTGAGCGTACGCACACTTTATAAATGAGGCCCCTGAAGTTTGATAAACAAATAAATTCGGTGGTCAAGGCCAGCTTTTTCCAGCTAAAGCAACTTCAAAAGTTAAAGCCCCTTCTTACTTTTAGGGATTTGGAGACTGTTATTTATGCTTTTATCTCCTCAAGGCTTGATTACTGCAATGCCTTGTATGCTGGAATCAGGATCACTCTCACGATTACAGATAGTCCAAAATGCTACAGCTCGTTTCCTGACTGGGACAAAAAAGAGGGAACATATTTCACCTGTCCAGGCCTCTCTCCATTGGCTCCCTGTGAAACAAAGAATTGATTTTAAGGTTTTAATTTACATGTTTAAAGCTCTACATGGACTCGCCCCTATTTATATATCAGAACTTTTAAGTTTTTATTCTCCTCAGAGATCACTTAGATCTTCAGTCCAGCTGTTATTAAATGTCGATTAGACGATTAGAGCTTCTCCTACATTAAGCGTCTTTAAAGCATCAATTAAAACTCTCAGGCTTACTCATAACTTGGCTTTATTTTGTATGCATATTTTTAATGCTAAGGGTTGCAGTTTTGTGATGTAGCAGGTTATGACTATTTTTTGACCATTATACATTTTTGTTTTTATTATTCTTTTAAGTTATCGGATTGAATACTTGTGTTCCGTTTTACTATGTGTGTATTTTGCTCTGCTTGTGAAGCACTTTGGTCAACATTCGTGTTGTTTTAAGGAGCTATATAAATAAACTTTGACCTTGACCATCTGTACCTATGTATACAATAAATCGAGTGCAATCCAAGAGCCTCACTTGTAATCATTGAACTTCTGACTGGGATCACTCCTTTTATTCTAGGGATCATGGACAGGATGCACAATAGTTATGTAAACTAAATTATGATTTTTGGAGCAAAAAAAAAAAATCTGTGTGATGGATACACATAGCAAACTATCACATTTCTATCATTCAAATTTATTAAAGGATTGTTAGGATTAGGTCAACCGGAACCGAGAACACTTCCTGTAACACCCGATATACTTGTTACATCACAAATGGAATGGCATCTTCACTAATATTAGCCTGTCTGTTTCATTGATGTCCTGAGGTTACCGTAGTTGCCCGGATCCAGTTCATTGCCAGACTAGATGGTGGATCAGCAGCTCGTGATGACCACAACAGCCCTGAATGTCAGCAGAGACCACGGCAACTAGATGAGCCCTAGAGACCGATTCCCTGTGAAAACCTCATCGCCACAACAGCCATCGCACAGATCCTCAGTGAAGACCACAAGAATCGACAAGCCTTCTGCACAGTCTCTGTCATGATCCCATGTGTGTTGTACTCTTATTTTGAACTGTCTCTGGTCTTCCTGGAGGTCCACCACCAGTCTTGAAACGCAGGGCCGTTTCTAGCCATTTTGACGCCCTAGGCGAAATCCCTATTAGCGCTTAGCGAGTTGTGTGCTTAGCTGAGCGCATCTCAGAGTCTACTCTCCCCTCTCTGCAGGACATCTACCTCAAATGCTGCAGAAGCAGAGCTGTCAAAATCATCAAAGACTCAAATCAGTCTTTTCACTCTGCTGCCATCTGGTAAGCTCTTCCGCTGCCTGATGGCAAAAACTGAGAGACTTAGAAGGAGTTTCTTCCCCCAGGCCATCAGGCTCCTGAACTCAAACTCAGCCTCTTAACAACACCATGACTTCACTTATTAATCACTCACAATCAGTAAGATATTCACACACATTATTCTCTACCTCATACTGACAGTGTCATTTGCACACATCACTTTCTGTGTTTTGGTATCTTATTTTTTTATTTATTTTTTTGAGATTGCTGCTACATGTCAACCATGTACTACCTATTTGCACATTCCTCTCTTGTACAGTCATGCTTATCTTATCTTAATATTTAAGTCTACAGTATACTATCATGCACATTATCTTATATTTTGTTCTTTATATCTTTTTTTATTTTTTTTATTCATTTCATTTTATGTATACTTCTTTGTGTTGTTTTCTATAATATTGCACTGTCCATGGAGTGGACCTGACTCACATTTCACTGCTGGTTAATACTCTCTGTATACTCCTGTATGTGACAAATAAATCTTGAACTTGAACTTGAAATTGAAATTGAAGATAAAACATTTTGCACAGTTTATTATCTGTGATACCATTATAGCCACTGGATGCCTGTATAGCTCTATGTAACAAGAAGTGTCATCACACATAAATTAATTTTATTACATTTGGATTTGGATACATGTTTAGATATTATCAATGCACGGCTACTTTTTGACTTTATCTGTTTTTTGTTCAATTGTTTTGTTGTTGTTGTGTCAGTTATTGCATTATTATTTCAGTCAAACCAATAAAACCCTTTGTTACCCCAAACTACATAGGCCTATAAAAGTCTGATCAGTGACATAAAAGTAATCAGAATGCAGCTACTTGTTCTTTTATGACTCATTGATGCGTGAACTTCCCCTTTAAATAACGTGACGCTCTGCCCTCTATATGTATGACGCTGCTCCCTTTAAGCGCTGTTGGAAGCGAATTAATTGATTCAGCATTTCGACACTTCTGTAAGGATGCGTTAAATTTGACAAAGCGGTTTAATAAAGTATGTATTGATCTTGTGAATTAGCGAATTTTACTACACCAATATTTTTTAATTGGCTGTAAAAGTTTTATATAGGAATATTACAAGACACACTGAACTTTTAACAATGCATTGGTGCAAAAACGCACACCTTTTAGACCAGTTTCACATGAAACATGATTTCTCGACTGCCACAAATACTGCCTAGACAAAATACTCATTTTGTGCACTTTTTATGTACCAATATTTTAAATTGGCCTTTGAATTTGCATGGCAAAAAAAGCCTTACCTTGCCAAAACACTAACAGAACCCATTGATCTAATGGCATTGTTGAGCGCTCCAAATCCAAATGCAAACTTTGCATGCAACAATCAGAGGCAGCAATTGACTGCGCTCTGATCCAATGGCGTACAGGCATCGTCAGAATGACATTACTCTAGCCCAATGATGTAGCGGGATCCAGTGGGAGCGGCAATCATGTCAGGGTGTGTCGTACCACTCTTGATCACAACCCTGTGGCAGTACGTGTGCTCACTGGCGCCCCCTTCAGCTGGTGGCGCACTAGGCAACTGCCTAACTTGCCTATGCCTAAAAACGGTACTGTTGAAATGCACCCTACGAGCAACAGCATTTGTCTTCTTTAACTGTATTTTTATGCTTTCCCAAAGGATGACAATTTTGAAATGATCTTAGTACTTATACTCTTTGTTACATTACATGTAGGTCTCACTGTGTTGTTATACAAAACAAACTTTTCAAGGTGACTGATTTGTAAAAGTGGGCCAGATTAATAAATACAGTATCTTACCTGAAGTTGTTAGACTGTCCTTTCGCATACTTTTTCATTTGAGTTGAATTCATTGCAGATTTTACTCCAGACATTCTTTCTTGTTTTCAGTTGATAAGTCATGCGCTGCGTCCGAAACCACATACTTCCCTACTATATAGTAGGCAAAAAGCAGTAGGCGAATGAATAAGTATGCCCGAATACTCAGTATTAATAAAACAGTATAGGCGAGAATTACCAAGCTGGTGAACTAATTCTCACGAGATTTGGACGTGCATATACTTTGCGTCCGAAGTTGCATCTGAATATGCCTACTTGCTTACTATATTATAGTATGAGAAAAGAGTATGTGAAGAGAGTATGTTTGAAACATCAGTATTCATTAAAGAGTAGACAAGAAATCCCTGGATGGCCTACTGCTTCTGCCCTGATTTTGAGGTGAGCATCTGAAGGACACTTTTTCCGACGAGGGTGTTTTCAAATGTGAGTATTACAAACCAAAAACACAATTCCTGCTGCTGAAGGTGTAAAGATGCTAAATAGTATAGTATATTTGTGATTTTGCTGTAAAAACTATTTTTTTTTTGTACAGCTAACAGGGGAGCTCCAGCAAGCACAAAGTGGATTTACATAAACCATATACATCTTAAAGACGATTACTAAATGTCTATTTAATATGCGACAGGAAACCTTTAACAAGTATTGCAGAAGAGCATGTCACAACATGAAATAGACATCTGAGTGAGTGATGTATGTGTGCTATTATGTAGAATTCACTGTTGTCAACATATTAGATGACTGTAAGTAATGCAAATAAACTATTCTACATAAAGTAACTAAACATAAGTTATCTATTTAATTTGTCCATTAGTACTGTTGATAAATTGAGGAACATTTGTGTTGGTCAAAAATAGTTAACACATCAACAACTACCTCAACATTTAAATGTAGTCTTGAGCACATAAATCACAGAGGTAACTTGAATCTTGTCTGGATGTTACAGGGACAGCATCCCTGTAAGATCATTTTGTTACTTCTAATACAGAAATCATATGACATTGTGCTTTTAAAAAGACTGATTTTGTATTAAGTTTGTGCATTTTTGCAGGATCTGAAATGTGCAGAATGCTGAGTGCAGTGAGGATGGAGGAGTCCACAGCAGCATCTTAGAAATGGTCCAGTGCCATCACTCCACCCGCTCTTACTGCCTCATCTTGGCCAGATGTTGCTGTGGTCTCTTCATCCTCAGTGAGCCCAGAGTCAGCGAGAGCATCTATAAAAAGACCAAAAGACATTGAAGACATTGACCTCAGAGGATGCCAACCCTCAGACAACATACAGAATTACCGAATTTTGCCATAAGTAAAATATATTAAGTTTCTTCAATATATAAATATATTGTAGATACTTAATTTCCTGTAAAGCTGCTTTGCAACGATTTGCACCATAAAAAGCGCTATACAAAATAAACTTGAATTGAATTGAATTGAAGATGTGATTTTGGTCAGGTTTGTCCTTCTGGTTTCTGTTCGTACAATAGAGCCCGACTTTCAGAAGCTTCAAAAGCGTCATCAAATAATGTCAAAAAGCTTCTGAAAGTCATGCCCCATTGTATGAACAGAAACCAGCATGACAAACTTAGCCAAAATCTGCGGTGGCCGAGAGAGCAAATAGAAAAAACACCTGCAAATAAAAAAAACAACTTCGTCGATTTGACAACACACGCACTGCAAATACTCACAACACAACCAAATAAAGAAACACAATGCAAATAGAAAAAAACGCCTGCAAATTAAGAAAACAACTTCGTCGATTTGACAACACACGCGCTGCAAATACTCACAACACAACCAAAAAAAAAACGCACTGCAAATAAAATTCTTTATTTGGTTGTGTTGTGAGCATTTGCAGCACCTGCTGTCAAATTGATGAAGATGTTTTCTTGATTTGCTGGTGCTTTTTCTATTTGCATGTGTTTTCTGAAGTTGCAGCGCATTGAGCTCTCCTAGCCACCGTAAAAATCACCTATTGTGTTCAGAAAACAAAAAAAAAAAAAACACAGAGAATGAACAGCATGAAGGCCAGTAAATAATGACTGAATTTATATGTTTGGGTGAGCTAACCCTTTAAGACCCTCAAATAGAAATTGTATGAATGCATTTATATTATAGTTGAAGAAATAAACTTTAAGAAATAAGCAGCTTTATTGAGCGTTTGTGCTCGAGACACTTACAAAACAGGATTTACAAAAATCATCGTGGTCTTCCTCATCCTCTGGCTCAACGATGTCCCCATTGAGAAGAGCGAGATTGTGAAGCCCAGCACAGCACACAACAACCGCAGTCACAAATGCAGGGCTCAACTATAAGGCCTTGAAGAAAATCGAGCATCAGCGTGTTTTCAGCATGCCAAATATGGAAGCAGATTAGGTCTGCAATGCTTTGTGCACAGGAGTGCTGGCTGTTGAAACGAGCTGCACAGGGTTCTGTAAGGCTCTCTGTGTGGGGTGATGAGGCAGATGGGTGCACTCAGGCAAGGAGCGACTCGATGTCCCTTTCCCATCCATGATCAGATTCCAGTCTGACTTCAGTAATGAGGGTCGTGATCGACAGCAGGGCATCACAAAAGCATCACAAACCTAAATTGATCATAGCTCCATTGGTGGCGATGGTTCTACGATCAACTTAGGCTTACAGTGCTTTTGGGAAATGCAGCCCTGATGTGTTTAATTAAACAAGGTCAGAACAAAATTAAATAGACCTGCATTACTGCATCACACCACTAACAGTGTTGTAATGTGGACCAGAGACACCACACTACTAAGCTCTACCATGAGTTCTAATCAGGATATATGTTAGAGTAATCATTAATATTAATTCATAGGCATTTCCCAATCCAATCTCAAAACACTCAAATTTTGGGTGACAAGAACAGTTTTATTTATCAACTTTGTCATGTCATCATCCTGGTGCCAAGGGCTCCTCACAGACTTACCACACAGTGGTGGCATTAATATATTTACAAAAAAGAAAAAGAAAAAAAAAGCAGGAAATAATAAATCACATGTTCATTATCATGTACAAAAACAATGTGTGCTGATTGTCATGACAAGCGCAAATGTTGTTGCGGCACAAATGTGGCACTTCAGAACAAAATCAGAATTAGAGCTGCCTCTGACAAAAGAAAAGGCAAAATAAAAGATATTGAAAGGGATAAATTGCTCAGAATAGCATCAGTACCATCATCATTACCATCATTACTTGTGGGCAGGGTTCCCATGGCTCATATGTAACATTTTTCCACAACACAAAGTGGTATTTGCTCATATTTAAACCCCATTGCTGGGAGAATAATAACATTAAGATAAACACTATTTATGTAAGAGAATGCATACAGAAAAATATCTAATTTGTATGTTAAATATTCAGATGGTTTTGAATTTTAATTGAGAATTACATTAAGTTGCAAGAAACAGATATTGCCACATTTCAGAGTCCACAAGTCAGAGTCCATTTTAACAGTAATATCTGCCAATGCAACAAAAATGCTGAACTCTCCTGTGAGGAAAGATTTAAAGATGGAGAAAAAATGAATGAAAACAAAAGATTCATTTATAAAGCAGTATACATTTCTGCTTTAGTTCATTCATACCAGTACTTAGAAGGCTATTCTGGTGCAAATATTATGAAAGAGCAAAAAAGCAACAAGGAAATGTCATTGTAAAGCATCAAGGACTATTTGTAAAGATGCAGAGGTATATATCAGTCTTCTAAAACTGAATTCAACATAATGCATTTAACATATTCTCATAGACTACCCTACATCGTTATATTTATAAGCGTTAATAATCCAGACGTTTTCATATTCTAATAATTGTATAGTTCTGTTGTCACACCGTTTGTTGATTTATATACATGCAGAGCTCAAAATGTTATTAATGATTTACATTGTGTATGCCACCCAGTAGATGACATTTACCACAGCAAAGGTGAAAGGGAAGACAGCACGAGCGTAGATATCAATAGTGTCGGCATCAATAGGTCTACACTTGCAGCATTTCTTCTCTTCTCTGCTTTCCTTCTGTGCCCGACGGGACTGAGTGCCATGAACTTCTGTCTCTTCATGTGTATCTCCAGGAGGGGCAGTGGTCCGCTGGGCCCTGTTTTGCCTGTTTGAGACGAGGAGGCCCTGGTTCATGCCAGCCACAGAGAGCGAAAACAGAACCATGGCCTGCTTTCCATTCTTTACCATGGACTGCAAAAGAACATGAGGAGAAGAAAAAAAGAGTTGTTCATTAAAAGTCATAGGTGGGAATTATTTTTGAACTCTGTTATGCTCTAAACCGAATAAGGTTTTAATTAATATTGTGCCACTCTATCTTGACATAAAATATTAAAAAGTTAAATTCAGGAAAATGGGCTTGTAATTTAGTTAACCAGATGTGTTTTTCATTTATTTATTGCCTTTGTTAATTTTAAGGTGCAGCTGTAATATTTTCATGTGAATTCAATTTTATTTGGCAGGTACTTAACAATAAACATTTTGACATCATGCACTCCATACACATTTGTTTTCAGGTAAAGTGGGCCATCTCTGATTTATCAAAAATTATCCCTTATCCTAATTAGAAATGAAAACACATTTATTCATTTAGGTAGCACTTTATTTTAAGGACCAATTCTCACTATTAACTCTTAGTTAATAGTGAATATGTGTTCCTTATTCTAAAGCGTTACTGTGTTGATATTAAATTTGAAGAAATCTGACAGAATATTGATGAAAATTAACTCTACAATATACTGAAAATATGACTACAGTACAGTTCTAAAGTATTATTTGCATTTTAATTCACGTCAACAGCAGTAGCAAATAATACAAGTACTGTGACTATAATATTTGTTTACATTTAATGAGCAACCTCATAAGTTTTGAATGTCAAAGGGCTTATGCCTTTCATGATGACCCACTTTACCTGAATTCACCCTACTTGAGATTTGAGAATATATGAAATGCTCGAGATTTCTATGCAAAATTAATCTCCTGATTGTACCTCTGCACTCTTCTTCGTCTTGACTTTGGCTTTCTCCTTCTTGCTGTAGTCTGCATTATAGTGAGCAAAAGCATATTCGATCAAGGCAGCAAACACAAAGACGTAGCAGATCCAGAAATACACGTCCAGAGCTTTGATGGCAGAAGCACGAGGCAAAGATGAACGAGCGCTGACCATCAGTGTTGTCATGGTGAGCACCGTTGTGATTCCTAAAGGTTAAAGGACACGTGGAAATATAAATTTTACTTGTCAGGTTCCTTTGTGTGTGTGATTTGTTTTATATGTTCTAATTTTACTGATACTGATTTCACTAGACATTCTACTAACGTTTTGATAATACATGTCAACAAATTCTCATTAATTTACAACTTAGTCTTAGTATTAGTCTTAGTATACTATTAGGTTAGGGTTAAAAGAATAAGTTGACATGTAATTACAAAGTTACTTATAATCAGTAGAATATCTGTAGGCGAACCATTAAAAAATAGTGTTAACAGATATTAATCAAACTGTCTACTAATACTCTAATGACTGGTAGTCGATATGTAGTTTTAAAGTTACTTTTAAAGAAAAATCTTGCCATATCAAAATAAAGTTTTTACCTATTGATTTTTAAAATATACAAATTTGACTTTTTACAAAAACATTTTTTAAACATATGAGATATGGAGAATATCTATTATATTTAATAATATACCACGCACGCACGCACACACACACACACACACACACATATGGTGAAGTGTACATTTTAGAAACTGTAAATTACGGACCTAAAGTCACTCTTGCTGGCACAGCTGATTGGCTGATCCAGAATGAAACCCATGACATGGCAACCAGTAAGATTGAGGGCATGTAGGACTGAATGATGTAAACTCCTCGGTTACGTCTTAGTTGAAACCGTAAGCTGAGACGTGGAAATCTCCCAGCTGTTTCAAGAATGACAATATTTGCTTTGAAAATATGTAATATGGTTTCTGAGTTAACAAAATAGATAAAAATAATTCAAAATGAAAACAGCAGTTGCAGCAGCATTAGCAATGATTTTTTTTTGGGGAGAGTTTAGTTACATTAGATGTACGTATCAGACAGTGTCTGTGATACAAAGCCTCACCTGATTTAAAGTTCATCATCTCTGTGACAAAGCGATAATCTGTGATGGTGAACTGGGACAGCTCCAATTCGTCCAGCCCATGAATGTGTTTCTGACTCTCTGACCAGTGATACACAATGTCTTCTGAAGAGTAGCCATCTGCAAAACCACCAACAGGAAAATGAAAATATATGATTTTTGTGAAATATAAAGTCACAGGCATCGTTATCATGGTTTGTTTTTGTGCAGGAATCAGTTTTGTGCTCATGAAGTTGAAACACTGTAAATGCAAAAGAGAGATGCCAGATATAAGTTTTCCCTTTACTCACAGCTTTCCAAGTCTAGCATGCATTCCTGTTCATCCATGGGGTACTTTGTGAGGTCCATATCACATGCAGCTGTAGAGGTAATTCTGAAAGGGAAACCATCAAGATGAAATATTTTGAATATGGAGCAGGTCACAGAGAAGACAAAAACCCTCTGTGATCAGGTGTTAAGAGTGAAAAGTTAATGATACGATCCTTTGAAAATAATGATGTTGCTGGGATTTTTTCCCCCACATATTTTTTCATACTGTTGGTGCCATTAGTTTGCTTTACACAGCTCTAGAAATAAGTGATTGGTCAATGGTGGCCTTTATTTATTTATTAAGTAGACAAGTGGATAGGCAGGTTTATTTCTAATAAAATAAAGAACAGACCACTTTATGTTTATTTTGTTATAATGACTATTTATAAACATGAGTATTTGATTTGTTTTACTTAAATTTTCTTTCCTTTATTACAGCTTTACTGTGCTGCCCAAAGTCCTTTTACATTATTGCACTTAAAACAAACCCACATACCGACTACTGTAGAGAATGACTCCATCAGGCTGCAGGCGTATGAGTTTGTTCTCCACAGTCACATCGTGAAACCAGGCTGATTTGGCATTAACTATGAATGTGTCTGGTAACCAGAGTTTGTCCACAAAGCGGCTGTCCAGGCCAAGAGTTTTGTTTGTGTGGTTGTACGACAGACGGTCATCTCTCCAACTCTGCCGCAGAAATACTGTCATGGTGTATTCCTGTCAAAACAAATGCACACAAACAAAACATTTACAGCTGTTTAGTAACATTTCTGAGACTTAATGTTGTGTATTGTACAGATTTACAGACAAGTTTACTTTACTTAGTTAAATCAAGCAATAAGCCATTAGAGGCTATGCATTGCAATGGTTTGACCATTGATATGGGGTGTTCTTCTTGCTCCTAAAACATGGTAAAATCAATGATTAATATAGATAATAATAATACTTATTACTTTTGACCAATAGGTGGTGCTGTGACAAAATGTATGTGCTGTGGTCAGTGTGGTGTGACAAGGGTACACACAAAGTTTGGTGGCAGCTTCAGATTCAGTTCGTTATAATGTCATCAAATTGATTAATGCATCAAATACAGTAGTCAACATTTGAAGGGGATCAAAACCTATCATCAAAGCTGTCCTAAAACCAAAACAAAAACCGATCTTGTCTTAGGACAACTTTGATGAACGTTTTTTGATCCACTTCAAATGTTGACTACTGTAATAATGGTTTGGTCTAGCAACACATAATCCACAACATTTGTTGGTATGGTATGAAAATAGACTGACTGATCAACCTGAATTCCATATCATTTTAATGGCATGATTTTAAGTTTATATGATTTGATTTTCATGCAAATCTGAAGGGAAAAGAGCTTGAATCCCCTCAGCATAGGGCAAGTTCAAAAGTTATTGGCATAAACATGAGTGCAAATTTGGTAGTGCTAAAACGTTTGAGTTAGAGACTTCAATTTTGCTATTGTTAATATTCAGTATATCCATGTACCAAGTTTCATAACATTCCTGCAAGCAGTTCTCTGGAATACCACGGACTCAACAATAGGTGCTTGTGAACCGTCAGTGCTTGGTTCCTAATAATACTATAAACACAGTAATATTGAATCTGTCACGGTTTCTGTTATGCTGGGTACACACTAAAAGATTTTAAAAATCTTATAAGATCTTCAAAATGTGAGAGTCCACAAACATGAGGACAAAAAATCCCAGATTTAACCGTTTTGCTCCTATAGTGTGTAGGGTTGGGTATCATTTGCTTTTTTTCGATACCGGTGCCAAATCGATACTTTTAAAACGGTGCCGGTGCCTAAACGGTGCCTGAACCGATACTTGTTATATATATATATATATATATATATACATACATGCATACATACATACATACATACACACACATACTGTATATGGAACTAATGAAGCTCCAGGAAATCCCCAATATGGACAAATGCATTGCTATTCCTGTAACTGAGTAAACAGAAGATATAAATGTTTTGAATGATAAAACAAATACATTAAACACTCGACTACGACAATATATAGTTTGTCTGTGTTATTCAAGCCATCTCTGGTATTTTCATAATAATTAAGTATATTTAAAATCCATTGCTAATCAATGCATTAGGAGCCTATGGAACATATTTTCTGCCTCATTCTGTGACAAGAAGCTATCAGATCACAAAAGGAAGCATTTAACTGGTGTTGTGGACTAAAAAGATTATAATGTTCTATTTTGTTGGTTTAAACAGGTTTAAAAACGCGAATACAAGAGGATTTTAGCTTTAGGCATTTTAATTAAAGCTAGGGCTGGGCGGTATATAGAGTTTGTACGATATATCGATATATTCTTTATAATCGATACGTTATTATGAAGCAATACAGTTAATATTGATATACAGTAGTTTGATACGAGCGCATCTGATAAAATATCTAGTGAGGACACAGACTGAACTGCGGAGAAAGTGCATAATACAATTTGTTCTAATTTAAACATGTGACAAGCTTTATATGAAGGGCTATAAAAAAACCTCGTAAGATACAGTTGCCTATAGTTTCAGTTTAAAGCGGCTCGCGCGCTCCCTGTCATCAGATGCTCTGACAGAAAGACTGCGTGTGCCGCTGACAGAGACGCTGTTTAATGTGTTTGAGACATGCTGTTTTCCCTAATGCATAACTTACATTTCACAGGTATATTCTCCATCTGTAAATGTTAGAAAGCCATGGAAATATTTCCATTTTGCTGTCAGAAGTGCGTGAGCTTTTGCTTTGCGATTCTCTGCTAAACTTCACAGACTTCATTTAGAACGAGCGCCGCTGTGCGCATGCGCGCCAAACAGACGGCGCGCAGTGAAATAGGAGCGCAATAACTCTGACTAAAATATACATTTTGCTGAAATATTTGTAGTTGTAGCCTGTGATGCTTCTTACGTGCGTTTCGGAGAAACAAAGGACAAATATTTTAATCGATCGCTCGTGCATGGCACCGAAATGTGGCACCGAAATCTGCGTTCTGATTCGGTTCTAGTACATACCGGTTCCATAGGTACCGGTGCCATATTGGTACCGGGTTTCGGTACCCAACCCTAATAGTGTGTGGTGTCCTCGGGTTCCCACACATCAGGATTTCTGATCGTAAATATTCAACATGTTGAATATTTACGATTCACGATCGGGGCGCCGCCGACGTTCTTCCAAGCAGATTCAGTCACACTTACAGTTTTTTTCAAATGCTTACACAAAAAAATCTTTACTTGTCACACAATTTCTGAAACCTGACACTCAAACAGCAGAAGCACACACCAAATCTGCAAAACCATACACTAATTCTCGGCCTTTGACTCAGTTTTCAGCGTTTGCAGTTCGCAACAGTTTGCAACGTAAGGCAAATGTTTGCTTTTGAGATGTGTTTGTGATATTGCGAATGCAGTGCTTCATTTTGCAAGTGATGTGAGGCATTTTGCATTTTGTGTGTGCAATTCTTGGATTTGTGTGTAAAGCAATGTTCAGCTCGGTGAGTCACTGTTGATTCAGTTCAGTTCAATAAGTGTCCATGTTCCAAGATACAATTAGGCTGTAAAGCATTTCTACAGAAGACAATAGTGCCATCATCCATCTTAATTCAGTTCAAGTTTTACTCTGTCAGTGCAGTCACATCAATATATTACTGAAAAGTTAAGTGTTTTTCACCACAACTAATGCCCAGCTCACACTGTGCAATTTTGGCCTCGATTTGGTTGTCTGAGACCAATTTTAAAAATCCTAAAAGTTTCCTATAATCCTAGGCTAAAACCTGTAGTCTTTGATCACTGGTTTGACATGTTCACCGACAGCCGATTAATGGCTGTTGCGATCAAATTTTACTTTAAATTCTGGCAGTGTCAGAAGATTTGGCGCACAGTCCTGCAGTGTGACGTCTCCTATGATGAACATCAAACTTTCTTCATTTTTCAAGACAAGCCATGATCAGAATTAATACTCCGGCACTCCTGTCCTCAACTAACGGAATTCATATGATATGTTGCATTTGCTATGATAAACACCAGTTGCGCCGCTGTTTTCATGTGAGTGTCTAGTGCTGTTTACACTTTTCTTCTTAAATACTCCACTCATCCGTTCCGCCGCCGTTCATCATATACTTTTCATGATAGCAAAATTTCAGCCTCCCGTGCAATGCAGCTCATAGTCACTGAACGTGTATGGGTTGATAATGTAAAACTCTGGACAAGATTTCTTGTGCGCACACATTTTTTTACGTATCTTGACTGTCGTACAGTCTGACATTAATGACAACTGAGATCCCACAGTGTGACATGATCATGTTTGTACAGTCTGACAGGCAACAATCGTAAAGGACTATTAAAAATCTCACAGTGAGCGCCCGGCTTAAGCAAGCCAAAAGGCCTAATGTTCCCTAATCTAAAGTATTACCAATAATTTTAAACATATAAATCTAATCCTACATCTCAAATGTTAACACATTGGCAACCCTGCTGCTTATTTTTATAGAGTGTGTTATAATGATTAAATGAACACAAGGCTTTGCTGTCAAAGTCTTAAAGTTTATAAATGATCTTACTTCTGATTGGTTGAGTTGTGTTCAAAGCCATTGTAAAAGGCTGTATAAATGCACACATTCGGTCACATACTGTGTCATGGAAGGCGATGATGAAGATAAACAGGCTTTAATAAATCCACAGATAGGTCATTTCCAAGCAAGGGAAGGTTGGTGATACACATAACATTGACAAGACCCGACAAACTCAAACTGAACAGACAGGAACTTAAATACACAGACCAAACAAGGATAATTAACAAGACACACCTGAACAGAATCACGAAATCAAATTAATAACCATGACAACTAGCACAAGAGAAAACAGTGCAAACAAAGTCCAAACTTATGCTGGGTACACACCACAAGATAATCGGGCTGATTTTAGGCCGATTTCTCTCCTTCCGACAATCCTAGGTAATGTCCGATTATCTTGGTGGTTCTAAAGATTATCTTATCAGATTTCCCTGTGATGTGAGGTGTGTTACAGTTTTTCTTGATTGCTAAAACACTATAATCAGATTCTTGAACTAAAATTTCAAAACCATAACGCCATTTTTAAAAAAGCACACCCATTTCCCTAAACTATAAACACTATTCCCCTGCTTTGACGCATGAGTCAGATTTGGTGAACTGTTACTGTAAAACTACAGTAACACACAAATCCCTACATTTCTCAGTGCTTACACCATGTGCTCATTTAGAAAGCACTAGCATTCAATATTGTTCACTCAAGTCTGCACAGTTTGAGATCAATTAGCACACAATTACCCAAGTGGAAACACTAGGAGTCAAAATTTATCACACACCAATCAGAACCTTCGATGGAGATAAAAGGGCCACAGTTTTTCTCAGTGGCTTTGGTGCATTTCTCAGATCAGAAATGAAATTCTCAAAAACTACTTGTTCAACCTCCACATAATCTAGTCACTTGTGCACATCATAAAACCAGTTTCTCATTCTTTTGAACAAGTTGCGATTGCTTTGGTACATTCATGCAACTGATTATGTACATTTGTCTGCGGTTTCCTACATTATCAGTTACTATTGTCATGTTGCTGAAGATGTATTATATAGTTCTCTGAAATAGCTCAAAGGTGCATCTCATGAACCTTCAATTGGAAAGCATATATAGACAGAGGACAACACAAGAGTTACAAATTCTGACAGTGGACTTTCTAAACAAAAAATTTGCATTTGTGCCAATATTTCTTTATCTTTTCTATTTCACAATGACGTTGTAATGTGTGTGTGTTTTTTTTTTTTTTTTTTGGTCAGACCACTAGTAAAAAGTGTAACTGTGAATCATATCCAGTCTTTTTCAATCAATATCCCACATACAGTAATGTATATTTGTACTAAAATTTAAATTTGTATTTTTGAAATGGATATATGGCATACATAAGAAGTACAGCCTTCTGCATTTCAATACAGTAATTGTCATCCAAACTGTTGTCATAGTTTACAGTAGGTAATACTAACAGAGTGCACTATTATATTGACAATATGACTAAGAATTTTGACTATCTTGTTTGTGAACAATGACACAAGGTCTTTTTATTCTGATGGCACTGATATGTTCATTGACAAATACTTACTTCTGAGAGATGAACTAAAAATTTTGACTAGGTTACAGGCTTTTGCAGGAAATCCATTGTGTGGTACTGTTTGTACGAATTGTTTTGAGAAATGCAGTTTTTGAGAAAAACTGTATTCAGGTTTGAAACAATGGATCCATAGAGACGTGAAGGAAGAGGTCAAGGACACCACAGAAGAGGAGGAGAAGGAGTAGGGAGCAGAGAAAGAAATGAAGGAAGAGGAAGATTGGAGGTGGAGAGGGAGTACAGAGAGGAAGAGGAGGAAGAGGAAGATGAGAAAGAGGAAGATGAGGATGAGAAAGAGGAAGAGGAGGAGGAGAAAGAGGAAGAGGCAGAGAAGAAGGAGAAGGATGACAACATGGAAGAGAAAGAGGAATGGGAAGGGCAAGAAGACAAATAGTCTCATATATTTTAGTTGATGCATGCCAGGGTTGGATCAGGCATGCGAGAGGATTTTACCCCCGCTGTCTGGCCAGGGCCAATATACTGTAGCCTGTGATGTTGAAGAGGTTCTTTGGCCTATCCCAGACCAAAGACGGGATGCTGGGGCAGAATAATTATTTTTGTTGTTGTTTGCTGTATAAAACACTTGGGGAGTACCACAAGCAACACTTATTACCGGTTTTTGTAGTATTGTTTTGTTTGTTTATGTGTGTGTGTTTTTGAGGGTTTGTGTGTCATGTCTGAGAGCAAAGTTTGTTTTTTCAGCTAGATTGAGTTGTTTTGAGTGGAGAGCTTCATTTTGACCTGAATATAGGAAGTTTGGGGAATTGAGTTAAGTTATGGATTTCGAGAAAAACTGTAATATATTCTTTGTAAACAACTGTACTGTACTACTGTACTTGTCAACTTAGAAATAACTGAGAGGTGATACAATTCTGAATCATTTAACATTTCAATGATATTGCACAGATATATACTCACCCCTACTTGTTCAAACAAACGGTTTATTAAAAGTCACTGGATTACATAAAAAGAAACGACAAGACCACATACAGAGGAATACCATCTGCTCTGGCAAGCAGCTTAGACAACTTAGTCTTGTGACTTCTACATATGTATATTTGCCAAAGTTACTTCCTGTGCTTTTACAACTGAGGATGGTGTTTAGATGAACACTGAAATGTCTTGTGGTTTATGTGTCCAGTGATTTTTAAATTTGGTTGAACATTTTACCTGGATGTTTTAGTAAATCATGAATTTAGATAGATTTACTCCTGCTGTTTATTTTATTAATTATTCTGGAACTGAATCCACTCCGTTTGGAAAGAAAAAAAATATAAAGAAGCTAAGCTCATTAAATTTTTAAAATACCTTAGTGAAAAAAATGTGATCGTTTTCCAGAACAACAACAAAACAAATCCAGTGCATCACACATGCGAAATAGGGTGATATCCAATACATTACCATGTTGGCTTCTGAGATATGGTCAATACTGGCTACTTCAATGGCCATGGCGACATTCACAGGAGGTCCTGAGGAGACATGTGAGAAAAGAAAAAAATAAATGTTCAGACTTCACCTACTTGTCATCTAAATTGAAACAATTTGAGAAAAAAAACAGTACTCTTTAAGCTTTATTCTAATTTTACAAATCTTTATTTTACAAATATTAATATGAACCACGATAAAATATAAAAATGAAGTAATATCAAATAAAATAATCAAATTCATTCCCTGGACACCAATAGAAGGAAGCTGCTTCAAGGATGTAAAATATAATTTCCACTGGTGTGTTTTTTTTGTAGAATGTATGTTTATGAAAGAAAAACATATGCAAGGTACTCAGATTGGGTGTAAAGTGACAACAAAAAGCCTTGAGTGACTTGAATTTGTTGTGAGTCATGTGACAGAAAAAGCAATGAATGTGATATATATGATAATATGTTATATTAATATTTTATGATACTGTATATTAGCCAGTGTGAGAAGAGAGAAACAGCAACAGGAGAACAGTGTCAGCAAGGGACTTTGAGCCAGGACTCAAGGTCTCCTGAAGTGATATCATACAATATGTGAGAGCACAACCCACAAGGATATGACATGAATCTGTCATGTTTGCAGGGTGCCACATTGGAAAAATGTTGAAGTAGTTCCCAAAGCAATTGAGAACCTTTAAAGCCTGGTTTATGCTTGATGCACATGTGCAAGAGTCAAAGGACTAAAGACGCTAGAGCCACCTGTCCGCCTCATTCACTTTCCGTTTTATAATATAATATTCATATACACTACCAGTGATTTTTAGATTTTTTGTAATTTTAAAGAATTATCTTCTGCTCACCAAGCCTGCATTTATTTGATCCAAAATACAGCAAAAGTAATATTGTAAAATTGCACAGTAATATTGTGAAATATTTTTACTATTTAAAATAACTGCTTTCTATTTGAATATATTTTAAAATGTAATTTATTCCTGTGATCAAAACTAAATTTTCAGCATCATTACTCCAGTCTTCAGTGTCACATGATCCTTCAGAAATCAATCTGAATTGCTATTCAAGAAACATTTTATTATTATTATTATTATTATTATTATTATTATTATCAATATTTAAAACAGTTGAGTAAATTGTTTCAGGATTATTTGATGAATAGAAAGATCCAAAGATCAGCATTTATCTGAAATAAAAAGCTTTTGTAACATTATACACTATACCATTCAAAAGCTTAGAGTCAGTATATATATATATATATATATATATAATATATTTTTTTTTTTGGGGGGGGGGGGTTATAGAAATTTATACTTTTATTTAGCAAGGATGCTTTAAATTGATCAAAAATGATGATAAAGACATTTATAATGTTACAAAATATTTCTATTTCAGATAAATGCTGTTCTTCTTAACTTTCTATTCATCAAAGAAACCTGAAAAAAAAATCTACCTTGCTGAATTAAATGCAGGCTTGGTGAGCAGAAGAGACTTCTTTAAAAACATTAAAAATCTTACTGTTCAAAAACTTTTGACTGGTAGTGTATATTTTAATTATATAGTAATATTATAATATTCTATTATTTAATATTCAGTTTGACTCCTGAAAGTAATGAGTTAACATTCTGTCAGATTGAATGATATTGCATAGGCAACAATAAGTGCACAGTTAGACATTTAGTCATTCTATATTTTAGGGTACATTTCACATCAGCAAAAAAAGTGTAAAAATGGTATGCCTTCTTAATAAAACAACTCTTGGTTTCAGTTGGTATATTTTATCAGTGTAACTTATCTGCTATTTTTATTAGTGTAACAAATGTCACTACACACATTGATTAGGTGTTACATTTTGAGTGACTCAAATATTATCTATTCTCACTGTTAAAAATTGCTGTAAAAACAGCCAAATTGTTACAGTAACATACTGTTTTCCATTAAAGCAGTGCATTCTGGGCAATATTTGTCATTTTCGAGAAAGTAACCTGCTGCAATATACCATGAATTAACAGTGTTCAAAGTCGACGCTCAGAGACTGTGTTTCAAATCACACCCTACACCCTCATTCACTATTCCCTACATGAGTTTACTAATATAGTCCACCTGACAGAGAGAATGAAATCTAATGAGTGAATTCAGACACTGATGAACAGCTGCTGTTAATGAGCAGAATCACTGATGGAAAGAGAAACAAGAACTTTAAATAAGAAACACGAGCTACAACAACCACAGCCTTAAATAAAAACAACTGAAAAAAATAAGACTCAAGATCTCGGCAGAGGAGGATTAAACAAACAGCTTTACCAGCTTCACTCATTACTGACTAGATTGACTTTATTTCTGTCAGATGTCTACAAAAGTTTTATTGAGAATTACAGAGGTTTAGATGTTGGTTTTATTGTTTCAATTTATGTTACCATTGTGGAGATCAGTGTTTACTTCAGTTGGGCTCCTGGCCTTTAACTTTTGAATATTCGCTTGCTATAACTGTGTCTTTAAGACGCATTTGTTATGGCAAAATTGTTATGGTTGGTAAGATGATTCTGGCCATTACAGTCATAATCACCATCTACTATCCTGATTCACTGAAATAATTAATGTAATAATAAATTAATGTTCTTATATATTTTTTGATTATGCCATCCCAGTGGTGCATGATATTAGTGCTATGACAATCAGAAAATATAGAGGATTTTATTTATTTTGTGCTTTAAACAACAAGCGAGACATCAAGAATCAGCATATGAATCTCAACAATGGTGACAATCAAAAGCTTCATGCTGCAATGCATGCTGGGTTCCAGCACAGTTCAAAACTCACCCATGACTCCCAGCATGCATTGCGGCATGAATAAATTATGTCACTGAATTGTCCACTTATTTTCTTTTATTTTTGCTTTTGTTTTTGTGTTGAGGTTTAGTAGCATGTTTTGTGATGTCCAGAATTGATCTGTTTATTAATTTTGTTGATTGTCACTGTTCTTGAGATTCATACGCTGATTCTTGATGTGTGTTATATAGCATGTCAGGTTTTTTTTGGTGAGTGATGTGTTTAACAATCTTTCATAACAGCCTGCTCATTCTCCTGTTCTAATGTATTGTTATAACATTGTTTTTCTGAGAAAAGAGACAATGAATAAAATCAGTGAACTTGGTTTTTAATGATGATTATGTCATTACTGAAACATAATCAACAATACTACATATTTTGCCTTGGCTCTTTTTTGCCACAACAAATGTGTTTAAAACACATGGTTACAGGCCAAGAAAAGTTAATGTTAAAAATGCAATGGTCAAGAGCCCAACTAAAGCAAACACTGATCTCCATCGTGGTAGTGTTAAAAATCATCTAAACCTCTGTTGATTCTCAAAAGGATCTTCTGTAGAAGTCTGACAGAAATAAAGTCAATCCGGTTAGTAATGTGAAGCTGGTAATGTTGTTTTAGGAGTTGTTTAGTCAGATCATGAGAGATTTAATGTCTTCTATGATTTCATCTAATGCTGTGGCTGAAGTCAGTTGTGTTTTTCTTTCATTCAGTGATTCTGCTTGTTAACAGCAGGTGTTCATCACTAATGCACAATCATCACTTAATTAATCACAGAATTATCTCATTAACTTCACTGATTCAGCGGTATTCTAACTAGGGATGGGCGATATGGGCTTAAAAATATATCACAATATTTCTTGTATTTATTGTGATAACGCTATCAATGACGATAATAAAGGGAATCCTGTTTCTTTAGAGAAAAGTATTATCTTTCCTATTTTTACCCCAAATAGGGTGTTGTGAGCATTACTGAGTACACACTTAAAGGGATAGTTCACCCAAAGATGAAAATGCTGTCATCATTTACTCTCCCTCAAGTAGTTCCAAACCTGTATGAATATCTTTGTTCTGCTGAACACAAAGGAAGATATTCTGAAGAAAGTTTGTAATCAGGCTGTTTTGGGGCACCATTGACGTCCATAGTAGGAAAAAAAAAAATACTATGGAAGTCAATAGTGCCCCAGAACTGCTCTGTTTCCCACATTCTTCAGAAAATATCTTCCTTTGTGTTCAGCAGAACAAAGACATTCATACAGGTTTGGAACTACTTGAGGGAGAGTAAATGATGACAGAATTTTCATTTTTGGGTGAACTATCCCTTTAATGCAATGACTGTTTAATTCATACTGGAAGCCAGAGGGCGCTCTTGCGCAGAAACTCCACATATCCATAGCAGAAGTAATACTTGACGCTCCATGAAGGTATCCTGAATAAAACGCACAACGGAGATAAGAGAAATTTTAACTGATGAAACTTGAAGACTGAAGATTGCACAAAATATATGGTTTATCTGTGTTCTTCAATCTTGGGTATTTTTATAAGGAAAATATATTTATAATGCAATGCTAATCGACATAGCCTTTATCAGTGTATATAATACTATCATTCTGTAATATGAAACTACGTCTGGTCACAAAAAGAAGTATTTCAAACACTCGACTATGTTATTAAGTTAATTTGGAGAAAAAGCATGTCAATAAATGATCTTTGTTGGACAACAGGTTTGTAAACAGGCTCATACACATGCAAAACAGTATCACACATATACTGTACTACATTTATTCAGACCGATTTTTCTTGTGCACTGTACAGCCCTAACCAAACCATTTACAGATTGTAAAAGGAGCTCGAGCTCATAATTTAGCGATAAACTCCACCTCAGTTTCACGTCTGCCTTCCGCGATGTCGCTCCGCACTGTCGCACACAGAAATATGTCAACAACTAGACTTTATCGTTATTATCGCAGAAAGACTAATTCTTATCGTGGGGAGAATTTTTACCGGTATATCGCAAACGATAAGATATCGCCCATCCCTAACTCTAACACTCTGTAGTGTGGACACATTATAAGTGTTCATTTAAAACTGAGGATATTCCTGCGGGGTTTAAAGGGTTAAAGATGATTTTTAGTTTGCTTGATAAGCAAAACTCCAGTCCATTTGGATGGAAACTACACCCTGAAAAAACACTGAAATAGCATTCTAGATATTTAAAATGTAAAAATCAGTCAAAACATAGTTGACAATAAAAGTAATAGTTGACTCAAGTAACAAGTTAACTGCAAAAATTGTTACATTTTAACATCTTTTAACTTAAAATGTATTTGGGTCAAAGACGTTAAGATGTCTGCATCAAAATAAATTTACAAAAGTGATTTTATGTCCATAGAAAGCACGTTAAATGTTAGTAAAGTGTCTACTTTTAAGGTTTCAAATAAGTTTTTGGAGAATAAAATGTCAAAATTTGGTTGAAATGATGTTACATTGTCATTCAGTGTAACACAATATTTTTGTAAAAAGTCAAACAACATGCTTATTCCGACGTGTACATATTAAAATGTATAAAAGAATAAGGGAACATATTAAATTTTATTGTGTTTTAAATGAGTAAAAAATTCTTACTGACAAATGGGAAAAACCTAGTATAGTGGCAGATTTTAAAAATGTAAAATTACAACTAATTAGTATTTGGGGTGAAAGTAATTCGTTTTTAATATGTCATAAATTGATTTTTGTTGTAAATATGCCTGACAAGATTGTTACACTGAATGACATTTTAGTGGGTGTCTTCTGTAAATCAGGGAGAAATGTATGATATTTAATTTTTGCTCAGAAAACAAAAACAAAATTGCAATTAAATTAAACAGAAAACTTTTTAATTTTTGGGGGGAAAAAACAACAACAATTTAAAGCAGTATTACACTTATTGTTTTTATGCTTAAACCGTTTTTCATCTTTGACCCATTTACATGTTATGTTTCAACTTGCAGATATAAAATATATAGCTATTTTTGTAAAATTACTGAAATATCCCTTAACATAGTTGCCAGGTGACATAGTTGACCACTTCACCATTTTGAATCATATTTTCAATGGCAGGCCTTGTCTAGCCGACCAAATGTTATTTTCTTGATCAGGTTCAATTTCAATAATTATTTGAAGAGAAACCATTAAAATACTGCAAACCACAACAATGTACCAAACAAAGTTGACAGGCAATTAATATAATCTATGATAATAGGTCACTGGAGATAAAATATAGAAAAATAAAATGAACCATACCATTTACCATAATGTGCTTAAAATGTCTGCCATATGAGAAAATGACATAACGTGATGCTGGTCACATGGTTTTGTAATAAATATTTTTTTTAGTTTGCAGAGGGCTGTTTGGTAGTAACATGAAGTAACATGACTAAAATTAAAAATGTTATTATTTGAAAGAAATAAGACATTGACTTCATTGATTCTTGATTTTAATTCATTATTTTGAAGACACAGCTCAGAAAAAAAAGCAGACATTGCATGAAGACAAACTGAAAAACATAATTGTGTACAAAATATGTGTGTGAGATTATAGTATGTTTTCTCTTAGAAAACCGTTTAAAAAATGAACATCAATGGACATGAAATGTAACCTAAATTATAGAATGATCCACTAATTATAATCAATTATAACTACAGTTTCATAAATGAAGAGCAATGTGTCCACAGGTCCGCAGAGGAGAACCATTGACCTATTGAATAAGATAGGTATGCTTTATTACTAGGTACTTATCAATACTGACATGTGTGCCTCTCACAAGCTTGTTTCTTAGGATATGTTTCAAATATATGTGGTCTAATTGTAATACTTTAAAAATAGACTGTAGAAACTGGAGCACTTGTCATAGTGTGAGGTTTGTTGTGAAAAAAGAGGCTAAATCGAGGGGTGAGAACCAGTAAGTGACCACAAATGTAAGTGACATTTCACCAACTTTACAGGAGAGCCAAAACAAAGATTTTTCCATAGTTTGATCTGACTTTGTGTACTGATTTCAATTGTTTATAATACAAATTTGTACTTGTACACTCATGGATGACAGTACTTTTGCCAGTAGAAAGAGCTCATTAAGAGCTTTCATTTGATGTATATATATCTCCATTTCACCACAAATGTCACTTACGCCCTTCTGGTTCTCTCCCCTCGAAATATTGATGCTAGTGTAGTGCAATCCAGCGTGATAAACTGCACATATAAAACTCACCTCCAATCCCAGGGCGAAAGTTTCGAGCATAACCTTTCATTAAATCATCCAGATTAGGCAACCAGGATATTTCAGTGTCTGTGCCAACATAGTCACCAATATCACTCAGCATGGCCCTACGGGGACAAAACAAACAAATGCTCTTCACTTTCTCTTTCACAATTTTATCAGAGATGCAGATGTGGATGTGTGACGTCACGTGTAATTGCAGTTTGATAATCAGAATATTGAAATATATTATGGGGACATATTTGGTTGGAAGTGAACGTAAATGCAGGCCAGATGGATGGACTGAAAAGGTGTGAAGAGAAACAGGATAAAATAAGAATATTTTCTTATTTTCAATAAGAAACAAAATAAGCCAAAAATGATAGAAACAGAGCCCAAAATAGAACAAACAGACACAGACATAGAACAAAATACAAATGGGGGCACTGAATCAGGAAGCTTAGGAGGTAATAAGGGCTATGCCAAACAGACATAAAGGACAAATCCAAGTAACAAAACTGACAATGGGATTATACACCTTTTTTTTCCTATTGCATTTTAAAATAGGGCTGAAACTTCTAGTTTGGAGAATTTCAAAACTGAAACAAATAATTTAAAATAATAAGGTTGCGCTGAAAATAATACTCATCTGTCAATTTGACTGAATGAGCTGCAAAATTTCCTTCATGCCCTATTTTAGCATAACACTTGCAATTTTAATGAGACATTGGTATCACAGGAATTTCTGTGGCAAGTGCTCTTTTTAGTCCAGTGTTCTGTTCCTCCTCACTATTTTCTTTTCTTTTTCTTTCCTTTTCTTCTGCTGTAACTATGAAAAAGAGAGCAGATAATGCACAACTGTGGCCTGCTCTTTCGATTTAATAAATAAGATATCCCATGAATAATTCAATGCACTAAGAATCCCTCCTTTTTCTTCCCAAATTCCCACATTTCTTTCCCAGTTTATTAATCTCTATTAGCGGTGTTTACTGGAAGAAACAGGGTATACAATATTTGTATGTCAAAATGATGGAAAGCTATTTGAAACATCCATACATCATCTGTTAATGATTGAACATTTTTGATTAACGCAACAAACACATTACATAACATATTACTACAGTAATATGTAACTTGTTATTTATGGTCTGCTGAAAGTAATATGTTAATACATTTACGTTTAAATTTCCTTTTAACGTTCAATGGTTTGAAGGGTGAAGAGAGTAATGCCACCTCATTGTATCAATTTTTGTTTTCAAATGCTTACTATTGCATTCGTAGAGCATGCTGACAGTTAAACAAGTTTTTTAGCAGTCACCATGGGCCGATAGGAAAAAGGTGGCTAAAGGAACAAAATCAGGAAGGGAAACAAGGGAGACAGGTAAAACCAGCAACGGGCAAATAAGGAAAAGAGCTGAGATACAAGGGAACTGACAGGGGAACACGTGGAAAAGATCTGTTCTTGGTTACTTGTGGCAATGATTCACTGGGTTAGGGCTAATTTTGTTTGCACTGTTATGCAACAAGTCCTGTGATTGACAATCAATTAAATCTTTAGAATTGGCTGTGGGGCAGTGTTTGCACTTGACTGGTTTGGGGATTCAGTGCTGGGATTCAACACTAATCAACAGTAGTACAACATAGGTAATTTGACCAAACTGGAGATGAAGAGAGTCCACATGAGATAAGGAGAACACTATGCCATTGTATGCCATTATGAGTTTCCTGTTTGTGAAGCTAGACACTGAAACGTGTTTGGGTGAGTATTTGAAGAGTCCTTAATGAGCTGATTGATGATTGTCAGGTCTGAGTGGTTAGTACTCCAGAGACATGGGGAGAGACTGAGAGATGTGACAATTACATGTTTATCACAGAATTAATGTAATTACCCTATAATATCAGATAAATTGCATGTTAAATGTTGTGATTTTGTGAAAACATAAAATATATTTTAGATGAATCATTAGAGATGGGTCTTCACCCAGCTATATTTTACCAAGTGATTAATGTCTTTACTGCATAAAAAAAAGGAAACAGACACAAAAGTTTCAGCTAAAATAAAATGAGATTAGAAAACTTTCTCCCAACAATAATTCCTGAAGACCAGGCTGGTTTCATTAAAAATGGACAAATGGTTTACAACGATTGCAGATTATTCGATATAATAAACTGCTCTAAATAAAGGTCTCAATCTGAAATACTGTCATTAGGTGCTGAAAAGGCCATCAATAGGGTTGGGTGGGATTATCTCTTCTCCACATTTCTTTCATAGATAAAGCTCTTTTATGCATCCCCAATGGCCCCAATATAAACAAATAAATGTAGGTCTCATTACTTTAGGTTAACATGTCGTAACTGTAGGGCTGCCTGCTACTGTATCACCAATGTGCTTTGCGTTGACGACTGAACCTCTGGCAATCACTTTATAAACCTAGGCTTCCTCAGCATGATTTATTATTATACATTTTCAATTCATCTATAGCCCTATTTGGACTGGATTAGTTTCACAAGGGTTGATGGAGTAATGTTAATTTACCACAGGACGTCTGTAATATTAATGGCCAATTCGCATGGGATAAGAAATGTCAGTAAAACTACCAGAAGTGGGAGGAGTAACTCTATTTACGCACCGCCGTTACCTCCCTGTCGTCATGTGTGTGCTCGATCAATTTATTAATTAAATTATGATTGGATTTTTTTTTGCAATAGGCACTTGCCTAAAGCTAACAGAAGTTTCGTGCCTCTAACAAATGCTTTCGACCTTCTTTTTGATCTGAATGGTTATGCACTGTCATATGCAGAAAACATTGAGGTTTGCCACAGACTTGTCCCACCTCCTAGAACGCAACTGAATGCTTCTTCAAGCTGGAAAAAATGCGGAAAACTACTTTTAAATAGGAAATTACGGAATATTTACGTACATATTTACAGCTTGTCTATTCGCACGGGATTAATATTACCTGTGGTAATTCTTCCGGACCTTTTTATAGAAGGTAAAAGTCACCGTAATCTTTACTAACATCGTCCATAATAATTACTGAGATGGCACATTCGGACGGGACTAAAATCACTGAGCAGCTCTGGTAAAAATTACTTTACCCCACCTCTCCATGTAAAACTAATCCCGTCCGAATAGTTCCTATGATAATCTCTGCTTTAAAAACATTTAGACAAATATCAGGATATAAGCTCAATATAGGGAAAAGTACACTGTCCAGTTAATGACCTAGCTGAAAAGCAATCTTCTGAAACCTTATCTTTTAAATTTAAAATACTTAGGAATCAATGTCACTAAGGATGTATTCACACCAAGAAAGTCCGCTAGTTCACTTGCTTTGGTCCGGACCATTTTTTTGTTTGGTGTGGTTCGCTTTCACACTGCTCTTTTTGCAAGTGAACCAGAAATTGTAAACAAAACAACACATGTGCTAAGGTCATCCATTCATTGGTTCATCCATTCAACCGTACCAGAGTTTGTTTGGAACCGAACCGAGATCACCTCTTCAGCTGGGTCTCGGTACGGTTGTTTGGTCCACACCCGAGTGTGATTGCTGTATTCACACCTGCCCAAATGATCCGCACCAAAGGGGAAATGAACTTGAGTTTCGAACCAAACAAGACAGGCGTGAATACACCCTAAGATATTTGCAGATCTGTTTAAGGAGGAACTTTTCTAAACTACTCTGTACAACTACTTGAATTATTACAGTTTTTCTTAGTCGATTTGACACTTTTCTCCAATGCACTGTATGTTCTCAAAACAATTAGCACAGCCATCCAAACACAAAATTACCTTTACCGAACAGTTCAACTTTACAGCAAAATGAAACACTGCAATTTTTTCTAGTAATGCATTTATTAGAAGTAAATACTAAAAAGTAAATATTAAAAGTAAACACCTGCTATCACCCATGGGAAAATAACTAATCGTGCCTTTAAACTTAAAATCTGTTTGTGCCACCTTTAGCAGCAAGAACTGCAAACAAACTTTTCTGATAACTACAGCTCAAGGAACAAGGACAATGTGAACAAGGAACTTCGGAGCATTGTGATGAAGCACAAGACTGCAAATCGAATCATCATCCATGTGGGGAAGAATGATATTCGGAAAGGGCAGTTAGAAATGCTTAAGCAAGATTTCAGTGAACTCTTTGAAACACTTCAAAGACTTGAAGTTCAGTCGTTCATCAGTGGACCACTCCCAGCAAGGGGAACTAACATGTTTTCACGGTTGCTTGGGCTGAATACATTGCTACAAAGAACCTGCAGTACAAAAGGAGTCAACTTCATCGACAACTTCAATATTTTCTGGGGCCACAGACAACTGTTTAAACTGGATGGCCTCCATCCAAACAAACTTTGTGCAAGAGTGCTAAAGGACAATTTCTATTTCTCCCTCCGTCATCCTCCAGTGGTGTGTGCCAATCCACTCACACACTCACCTGGACAGAATATGAGTGACCACAGGACTTCATATCAGCTTCCGAGTCATCATGTGGTTGAAGAATCCCACAAGGACACTGATAATGCCACACAGCCAAAACAAGCACTGCTCATGGACATCCCGGCTGAGCCCTGCCCACAGAGCTCATCACATGCAGACTGTGACGTATTACAACAGCTCCAAGACTCAGCACCCAAGGACGACTTTCTGGAAAACAGCCTGGGAAGCCAGGACAACACATCACAGTCACCGGAAACACCAGAGCTAGAGCCCCGCTCGCCAGACACACTATCCCTCTCTCCAGCATCTCCACTTCTAAGCTTTTCACAGAAAATGGAGGAACTGGTATATGCTGGGACCAAACTCTCTGCAAGCCCCCAGATATCAACTAAAAAAACGGCGGGCCCCCCAACCACCAAAGACTGCAGGCTCAGCTCTCCCGCCTCCTCCTGTGAGAGCTCTCCGACCGCGGCCACAACGCCAGGGCCCAAACCCTCCTCCATCGGCTGTAGGTGAACCAAAAACAACTGATAACAGCTCTCAGTGATATGTGTCGAGTCCCCGCTATATTAGCAGCAACATTCACAAATGTTTACAAAACAAGCGGGAACCCAGTATGCCTGTAGCCTTCTCTATTTCTGTTTTATCACGTGATAGAAAGTCTAAGGCCTTCTCAAGCCGTACGGCTGATCCATCTAATATGCGGCCTGTAATGCATCAGTCTAAGATTGCTGTAGAGACCAAATGTAATTCCATCAAGTTAGCATTCTTAAACATTCGCTCACTAAAAAATAAATCATTTGTGACCAATGATTTAATAACCACAAACAACCTGGATTTTATGTTTCTAATTGAAACATGGCTAGAAGACAACTGCAGTGCAACAGTCCTCACTGAAACAGACCCTCCTAACTTTAATTTTATAAGTGTCTGCAGGACTGTTAGGAGAGGTGGAGGTGTAGCTGCTCTATTTAAAGATGTTTATCAATGCAAGCAAGTGTAATTTGGTCAGTACTTGTCTTTTGAATATCTAGGTATTGTGCTGAAAGGTGTCCACACATTCTGTTTATCATCATTTACAGGCCTTCAAAATACTCTCCAGCCTTTGTTGAAGAGTTCACAGAACTGTTATCAATGATTTCCTCAGAGTTTGACTGTTTTGCTATTGCAGGGGATTTTAATATTCACATAGATAATGCTGAAATCAAAACTACAAAAGAAATTATAACTGTTTTAAACATTTTGACCTGATTCAGCATGTGCATGGACCCACACACAATCGTGGACACACTCTAGATTTACTCATCAGTAGAGGTCTAAACATTGCATCCATTGTTATTAAGGATGTAGCACTGTCTGATCACTTCTGTATTTTCTTTGATATATTGATCTCTGTCACCACTGAATCTAGATCTGTCTCTGTCAGAAAGAGATGCATTAATGAGAACACTAGTCTGCTATTTATGAAGGCAATATCTTTAAACACCAAGCATTTCTGCAGACTCTGTTGATCTTCTCCTGGATTCATTTAACTCAAAAGTTAAGAATGTTATTGATGATATTGCTCCGATAAAGGTCAGCAAGAAGACTGGCAGACAAAAATCATTTTGGAGAAAATCAACAGCAGTTCAGAGTATGAAAAGACAATGCAGAAAAGCTGAGCGGATGTGGCGGAAGACGAAACTTGAAATTCACTATATAATCTATAAAGACAGCCTTCATGCTCTCAATGTGGAACTAGCCACAGCTAGACAGCCTTTTCAACCTTATAAACAGTAACTTAAACAACACTCGCACTCTTTTTGCTACTGTTGAGAGACTGACAAACCCCCCAAGTCAGATTACCAGTGAAATGCTCTCTGACAGCAAATGCAATGAGTTTGCTTCCTTCTTTTCAGAGAAGATCAGTAATATCAGAAAGGAGATTGGCACATCTTCCTGTAATACAGAGGTCACACAGATTCAACCGCAATCTCAAAAAGAATTGACTATGTCTGTTTTTGAAACAATTGATAGCAAAATTTTGGAAGAAAATAAGCATCTTAAATCGTCAACCTGCTATCTTGACACACTTCCCACATCTTTTTTCAAAAGTGTGCTTAACTGTTTGGAAGCAGATCTCTTAGAAGTGGTGAACACCTCTCTTCCTTTCTGGGACCTTCCAAACTCCCTGAAAACTGCAGTTGTTAAGCCCCTTCTGAAAAAGCGCAATCTTGATAACACCATGTTGAGCAACTATAGACCAATATCAAATCTTCCTTTCATAGGTAAGATTATTGAAAAGGTAGTTTTTAATCAGCTGAACAACTACTTAAACTCAAATGGATACCTGGATAATTTTCAATCTGGTTTCCGTGTGCATCACAGCACAGAGACAGCACTCATTAAGATAATAAATGATATTCGCTTTAATTCTGATTCTGGCAAAATATCAGTGCTGGTACTACTAGATCTTAGTGCTGGTTTGACACTGTCGATTATAACATACTTCTAGAGAGACTGGAAAACTGGGTCGGGCTTTCTGGGATGGCACTCAAATGGTTCAGGTCATACTTAGAAGGGAGAGGTTATTATGTGAGCATAGGAGGGCATAAGTCTAAGTGGACGTCCATGACATGCGGAGTCCCACAAGGCTCAATTCTTTCACCGCTCTTGTTTAGCCTGTATATGCTCCCACTAAGTCAGATAATGAGGAAGAACCAAATTGCCTATCACAGCTATGCTGATGATACCCAGATCTACCTAGCCTTATCTCCCAATGATTATAGCCCCATTGACTCCCTCTGCCAATGCATTGATGAAATTAACAGTTGGATGTGCCAAAACTTTCTTCAGTTAAACAAGGAGAAAACTGAAATCATTGCATTTGGAAACAAAGATGAAGTTCTCAAGGTGAATGCATACCTTGACTCTAGGGGTCAAACAACTAAAAATCAAGTCAGAAATCTTGGGGTGATTCTGGAGACAGACCTTAGTTTTAGTAGTCATGTCAAAGCAGTAACTAAATCAGCATACTATCACCTCAAAAACATTGCAAGAATTAGATGTTTTGTTTCCAGTCAAGACTTGGAGAAACTTGTTCATGCCTTTATCACCAGCAGGGTGGATTATTGTAATGGTCTCCTCACCGGCCTTCCAAAAAGCCATTGAACTTCCAGTCATTCCAAACCCTAAGGTTCACTAAACCAATTTGGACTTTCACACCACCCAGGTTTCAGGTTCCAGTTACATTTAAGGATTAATTTTAAATCTTTACTTGAACACCAGGCCTGGACCAAATTAATTCAGAAGCCCTGAAAAAACCTAACAACCACCAATCAAATCACCCAATTCACACAAACAAACCGCACTATTTAATCCCCCATTGGAACCACTTCCAGGAGTAATTGTAAACTAGCCAATTTAAATCCAGATCAAATCTCTGTTTCCCTGTGCTTTGTTTGACCTGTGTTCCGAATTCCTGCCCGTTTTGATTCCTTTTCTTTTCTAATTTCTGGAAATTGAACCCATTCCCAACCCATTTTCCCTTGGAATTTTAATTCCTTGTTTTTTGCCCAATGCCATTTACCTTTTTGTAAAGCCGAAACCCTGTGTATTGAAATGTTTATAAATAAAACTTGCCTTGGTTCCGCCTGCTCAGTCTTTCGCCAAGGTTAAAAATAATTCGGCCACAAAAGGATCCACCCCTTTTTTGTGATATTTTATTATACCATTGCAAAGGAAATGTTTGTTACAATGAAAGAGGGTTACCACTTGAAAAGGGAAATTTTTTCCAAAATAATTTAACCCGCCCATTTTCTAAACCGCCGGACGTGAATTAACCCCTTTGTGAAAGGGCAAATTGGGCCCTTAAGCCACTTCCCCGGTGAGGGCCCCGTTATTTCAGGTTTCAGGTTTTGGGGACATGTTTTTTGGTGTTTGGCTCTTCTTCATTGGGGTCCGGAAGGAACAGGCACCCGGCAAACCCAATTTGGGACAAAAAATAATTTGGCTCACAAAAATGGCGGGCCAAAAACCAAACCCCGTAGGCGGCATTGGGCAATCACAACCAGGGTATTCCCAAGTGAAATGTTAAAAGGAGTCAAGGTCCAAGCCAACCGCGTTTAAAGGAAGGTTAATCAAACACCCGCCTGGTTAAAAGAAGTTAGTCACGTGCTTAGGTCAATCCAGAGTTGTGTTTAAAGAGTAAGGTCCAAGCAGCTGCGGGTTAAAGGGGTGGGGTCAAGTCAGTGCTGAAAGGCAAGTCAAAGGTCCCGCTGGCTGTTGGTCCCAAGAAGGAACCCTCTTTAAAGAGTCAAAGAAAGCCCGCCTTTGCTGTTAAAGAGCAAGACAATTCACCGCTTGTGGTTAAAGAGGCCAAGTCAAGGTTCAGTGTTGTTAAAGGAGTACAAAGCAAGGGTCCCACTGCTGGTTAAAGGAGGTCGGGTCAAGTCCCGGCCTGGGGCTGTTAAAGGGAACCAAAGCCAACATGTACTGTTAAAGAAGCCCAAGCAAGTCCCCTTTTAAGAAGGGCCGCAGGGCCAGGATTTAAAAGGTAAACCCCAAACACATTTGATCCATCCCAAAGAAGAAGGGACCAGGTGATCTCCGTGTTCCAAGCCAAACCCATTGACTCTTGGGGCAACCAAACAAGGTTGGATATCAAAGGTTCAACCAACCCCATGAATCCCGTGGCAACCAAGCCCGGTTGAACTCCAAGCCCAAGAGGGTTGACGTCAAAATAAGGGCCAAGCCAAAATATTACAATGCCCAAAGGACATTTTCACAAGGGTGAACCACCTTTTGTGGCACGGTTTAGACTTAAGGCTTTGGAGAGAGACGCCAAATACACTGAACCAAGGTCACCCACTTTACATTGAAGCCAAAGTGCCATTTACAGGTTGCCAGAAAGATAAATAATTTACCAAAAAGTGAGGTGTGACCACCGGTAGAACGTAATAAAATACCCAAATTCTTTTACTGGTGAAAATAAGGTTCTATTCCCCAGAATTCACACACGTTGTGTTTGCCGGTAACATTAAATTATCCTGAAATTGTCTTGCCCTTTCTTTGCACCCAAGTTTCAAGGCATTTTTCTACCCCAATTTCTGGTTGTCTAGGGTGTGAGGGATTGTCCCATGGGTTTGACGGCCCTGGTCCCCAAATTCCACCCTCTTCCTCCTTTTCTAAACTTTCCCTGCTAACCTTTCCCATTGGGTTTCACTTTTTCTTTTCCCATTACACCCCCTCTCCCCAAACTGGCCAAACCTTCCCCCTTCTTTCCCCCCCCTTTTTTTTTAATTAAAATAAAATTCAACCCGGTCCTTTGGTATCCCCTTTAAACCTAAAGAAGGTGGGGTTTAAAGTTGGAAAACCTTTCCAGAGGTTGTTCCGGTGGTTATCCATTTAGGACCTCTCACCCTGTTCCTTTGCAAAGGCAAAGAAGGGTTCGGTTTTTTGTTGCAAAGGCTAAATGGGCCGTTTGTGAAAACCCTTTTTTCAGGTATTTGGAGGGGTTGTATTATTCTTGTAGGCAATTGGAGGGCCGTTGGAAAATTTTTGTTGTTTGGAAGGAGGGTTAATGAAAATTCAATCTGTTTAGGCTTACAAAGGCCGTCCTGGGAAATTTTTGTCCTGCCCTGGAGGTTTGGAGTGTGTTCCCAAATCGTTGAGGCCCTGAATGGAACTTTCCCTGTTTTCTGTCCTTTTTCAATTTTCCTTTCCCCCCTTTTGTTTGGCCTTGTTCTCCTCAACTTTTCCAGGGCTGCAAGGGGTTGGCCCAATAATTTTCCCTGCTTTGGGTTGGTCCCTTTTCCCCCTGGTGGGTCCCAGGTAAATCTCTCCCCCTTCCAATTCCTCTCTCCCCTTGGGGGCTCTTTCCCTTTTCCCCCTCCCTTCCAACTCCGTTCCGCTTTCCGCCCTTTTGGGGGTTCCAGTTCCGCCCAACTCCATTCCCATTTAAAATCCCCCCGTGGGCCTTCTTCCCGTCCCTCCGCCCCTGGCTCCATCCCTCTCTCCGCCCCGGTTGGGCCCAAGGTCCGGCCGGCTCCCCCCTTTCTTCCGGTCCGTCCGCTCCGCCCCCTGGCCCCAAAGGTCCGGTCTGCCTCCGTGGTTGGGTTTCCTCTCCGGGCTTCCACCCTGGACTTTTGGGGGCCTTCGGGCCGTTCCTTGGGGGGCTATTCCTTCCAACCATGGAACTTTTCCGTCATTCAAAACTGGGTTTCATACCCTTCACATGGACTTTCAACCACCCTCATTCCACGATACCAAGGCTCTTTCCCATCTCCAGCACCCAACAGCTTTCCAACCCATTTTAAACGCCCGGCCCTGAAACAATTTCCTTTCAACAATCACCCTTTCCCCAATACACACAACCCACGGCCTTTTTCCATGGACATTCTCTCCCTTGGCCGGTTTTTAACCCAGTTCTATCAAACCCGGTTTCCCTGTGTTCAAGTTTGTTTTCGGTTCCGTTCCCCCTGTTCCATTCTCCTCTTGCCTAAATTCGGAATTATGTTTGCCACCCAACCCAGCTTGCCCTTTTAACTTTTCTTGCCCATGGGATCCTGGTTTCATGGATTGGGTGGTTTGGTTTTAAATTAAAAGCGAAAGGAACCGCCTTGTTCACCTCGTCAACCCCTAACAGGCCTTCCCAAAACCTTTAACCTCCCCCAGGAATGGCTCTAAGGTTTGTTTGGAACCAAAAACTGAGGTTTTACACCCCTCAGGTCCCTTTCAAGGCTTCCCAAGAACATTTTTGGTTGAACAGGGGACCTAAAAAGAGTTTTGTTTAAACCTCCCGCCAACTGTTTGGTTGAGTCTTAAGAAAATTACCCCAAGGGTTACACAAAAAAGGGGAGTCCCCGGGCTTTTTGGGTTTAAATTGGGGGAAAGTTTTGGAAACTTCCAAAAAAATCAAAGTTAAAACATTTGGCCCACATTTAAATAGCTCCCCAAAATCAATCTTGGGTTTAGCCTGGGTGCATTTTTGAATTTTAGCAATTGCTCTCCGCTTGGACTGCTTTAAGTATTCCTTTTCATTTAATGAAATTTTGGGAAATTGAATTCCCTTTTTTTTACTCCCTCCAAAACCTTGTTTTTTATTTTTAACCTGTTTTTGTGTGAAGCACACTTTCAATGAAAGCACTTTAATTTAACGGATGAAATTGCTTATAAATAAACTTGGGCCTTGCCTTCCCGCCTAAGCCTAAAGTTCTTTAAAAGAAGTGGTGATGATTTAATATTATTTATTTTAAAAATATAATTAATACAGTATCTAACAGAAGGTTGGAGTAACGGCCCCTAACATTTTGAAAAAATTTTATTATACTTTTCAGGACAACAGAAGAAATTACACCTTTTAACAATTAAAGTGGAATGTGTTTAAAAAAGGTGTTTAAATTTTTTTGTTTAAAATTAATTTAAAAAGAAATTAATTTAAAAGGGCCAACAAAAAAAATACACCCTAAATTAAAATGCCAAACCCAAAAAAATTTTCCTCCCGGTGTCTGTTACTGTTATTTCAAGGTTTCAGGGTGAAGGGGAAGCCCAGGGGTTTAAAATTTGGGTTTTTGGCCTCCTCCCACTTTCTCATACTGGTCCCGGGAATTAAACAATTTGGCAAACCCTTATGGCAAACAACCTCTTGGAGGAAATCCTTTGGAAAAAAATAATTGGCTTCAAAGATGGGTTAGGTTACAAGGAAGATTTCCCAAGACCCTTGGGAAATGAGGTTAAGGTTTTTTTTATTTGTCACTAAAAATTTCTACAAGGGAATAATCAAGGTAGTTGAAAGTTTGGAAACTGATGCGCACTTGGCCAAGCCCATACCAAGCCAGTTTAAACGGCCGTTCCATAAAACCAAGGCCTGCCAGGGTTGGACCAAAAGGAAAATTTTGGTGGCACGGCTCAGCGGGTCCAATTTATTCCAGAGGTTGGTTTTGGGAAATTAGACGGTTATCTCCAATTTGCCTGCAAAGGTTAAGGGGTTTTGATGCATTCTTAGACCATTTAAAGCCCAACTCTTCTTGGTTGCTGGCTTTGTCTTTCCCGGGAACCCTCCTAAAAAATGAAGCAAGGGAAACCCCAAACTTTCCTAATTACCAAGGGAACCTTTAAGGACATGGATTAATGTTAAACCCATGTTCTTTTCGTAACCGATAAACTTAAATTTGGTTCAAGATGTTGAAAAATGAAGGAGTACAAAGACAATTTCTTCCTTTAATCAACCATGGTTTGGGATTGTTCAAATGGTTGGGGCTTCATTAAAGTTTCCGGCACTGGGGAAAACAGTTCAATTAAACCTTTTGTTGCCAAAATGTACTGTGAATACTAAGGGCATGTCCCCTTTTTAGACTTTTTTTGGGCCCACAGTTTATTCCAAAATAACACCCCAAACACACCTTCAAGAAACCACTTGGGCCTTCTAAAAAGATTTAAGGGTACAGGTGTGTGGCCAAACATTGGGCTCCAAAACCTTAACCCTATTTTACATTTGGGGCCCAACCTCAAAAACGGAAGGTGGGGAGTCAAATCTTAAAAACCTTTCCACTGCCCAAGTGGCAAAACCTTGAACCCCTTTAACTAATCCCAAATTGACGTTCTGGAAAATAATTGGACCAGAAAATAGGGCCTTTGGGCCCAATTTCATTTTCCTTAGGGGGTCTCCTTTTTGGCCAGCGGTTTTGACTTAATGGCTGGGTTGAAATTTTTTTGGGGCCAAATTTCAATGTTTTCAAGCTTAATTTCCTCTTTCAGTGCCAAATGCTTTTTCAAGTTGACTAAAAGTAAAAAATTTTCAAAAATGTGAGGTGTTGTCTCATTCTGGTGAAGATACTGGGTATTTTTAACTAAATTTTTATCTGGGAAAAATTAGTTTCTAAATAATTTTGGCCACCATTGGTTTACCCCACTTTGGTGTAATACCAAAATTATCCTGAAAATTGTCCGGCCTTTTCTTTCCTCTGGATGAGAAATTTCTTGGCCCCATTTTTTTTAATTATTTGCTGCCTTTCCTCTGGGAAAATTGAAAATTGCCATTCTTGCAAGCCTTCCTGTCTTTAACACCCCGGGCCTTTTTTTCCAATTTCCTCCCTGTTTTTTTTTCTTATTTGTATTTCCTTTTCTTTATACACCCTTTTTCCTCTTCCCTCCTTAAAAGACTTACCCCTCTTTTCTTTTTTCCCCCTTCTTTATTTTCAGCCATTTTGTCAGTGCCTCAGCCTGTAGGTAGGTGCTTTATATTCAGTAGACTTGTCTTGATTGCTAATCCACATCAGATGATGATTATTGGGTTAAAACGTTTATGATACGATTCCGTATAAAGTTATATTTCAGCGCTTCACAAATGGACAGCGACTCTTAAGTAGCACGTAGAATGCCTTCTCGTGCATTCATGTTACTGTAAGTGCATTTTTGGGAAATTCAAGTGGAATTGCGGTGTTATCGTTATCGGGAAACCCGGCCCTGGGTGTGTCATATAAGAGAATGTAAACAAAATAAATATTAAGAGATGCTGTCTTAACCTGGACTATGGTTTTATACTGTTGAAATGATATGACATTATTAAATTATCTGGAATGAGTTTATGAGATTATGTTATTGTGCAAAACATTAAAAATAGAAAGTAATTTGTTAAAGTATCTTTAAAATAGCTATTACAATTATTTTGTCATTGTGTAAATTATTATTTTTTAATTATTATTTCTTGGATGAAACAATAGTAAATAAAGAACCCGGTTCAAATGAGAAACCACCTCTGAGCAAACAAATATTTATTGAAAACAGAGGAAAAAATATGTCATTAATATCTGTAAAATAAGTAAATTAGGCAATTTTGGTAAGGAGCTGCAAAAATGATTACACCCTTGATTAAATTCAACAAACATGTAATATTCTTGTCCTTCATATGTCCTAAACTTTAAGTACACTACTCTGACCCTTCCTGGCAGTGAGTGTACAAGTTCATGACAAACAGTCACATCTGTACTGTTTAATTTCTGGAGGACAACCTCCTTAAATGCCCTGATCTTGAGTGTTTCTCAACTTGTTTCTGCAAAGGCACAATGAATTCAAGTGGCATTGCAGGTATCAAAGCCCCTTCATTCTCTCTCTTTAGAAACAAATGTGTGCCATGTCCAAGAGAAGTACCAAATTAAACCTTTCGAGATCCTTCAGTACAGCTGGCTTGACTACAGAGAGAGGTGCTACTTCTCTGGCTGTCTTTTCATATCCCATTCACTCTGATGTTCCCATGTTGTTTAATGTGCCTAATAGCCAAATAAATTAAGATTATATATCAATTAAACTGATCATTTTAAACCAAAGCCTTGTACAAGGCAGAAGTCTGGTCCAGTTCCACTTCCAAACCTCTCTGTCTGTATTAAGTGTATGCAAATATTACGCAGGGAACACTTGAACACTACAATAATAGAGAATGTACCTTATTTAAAATAAAAAATAAATAAATAAATAAGTTTATTGCACTTAAATTGAAAGGAAGTATTAAAAAATGTATTCCAATTTTCACATTTTAAAGGAATAGTTTACTCAAAAATTGAGGGTGAGTAAATGATGAAAAGTTTAATTTATGGGTGAACTATCCCAGGTGTAAAGTTCCTTTTAAGGAGCTAAATCACACAGCCAACAGGGTGAACATTTTTAAATGTTTTGATGAACATACAGCATGTAGTACCAGGTTGGATGTGATATGTAGGTTTCTGAAAAGTCCAAAGGAGACCTGATGTAATGCATACATCATAACACTGTTCCTGCAATGTTTTGTAAAAAATACAAAAACAATCTTTTATGTGAAGTACATTGGACAAAAATGTTATCATAACCTTTCCCACAATGTGTAAAAACAACAACAATAAACAACATGTGGGATGGTCCTAAAATAGGTGTTAATACATTACATAACATTATGCATGTGTCTTGTTTTTTTCTTTTTATCCTTGATTTGGAAATTTGACCTAGTGATGATTCTGTGAGATTCATCCCTAAAAAGAACAACATACAAGCTCGCAAGTGTACTGTAAACAAGGGGCAAAAGACCCTATGTGCTGACGCACATTCACATGAGAAATGAACTGCATGTGAACTGAACAACAAGCAAAGGGAGAGACGTGTGTATATGGGTCAAGGACAAGACGTCCCATTTTAGTGTCCGCATCAAATTAATTTTACAAAATTGATTTTATATACATAAAGAGAATGCAAGTAAAGTGCCTACTTCAATGTTTCCAATAACGTTTGTGAAAATAAAATATAATGTGGATGAAATTATGTTCCATAGTCATTCAGCGTAACAGATATTTATGTAAAAATGTAACAACACTTATTCTGACCTTATTGTAATATAGGCTATAAAAGAAAAAGTAATCATACAAATTTTAAATTAAATTGTTGAAAAAATTTTGCAGGCAAAGAAGTGGTTTGAAAAGTGGTTTGAAGGATAGTGACAAAGATTGGTAAAGATTGAAAATTAAAATGTGGTGATGGGGGCTGCAGTGTTATCCTGAAATAGAGTCTTTTAATGTCATCTAATGATTCTTTTCTAAATAAGCCTGAAACGATTTTTTTTTTTTTTTGTATAACTACTGTTACGCTGAATGGCTTTTTAGTGGTTATCTTCTGTAAATCATGGTAAAAATTTATAATAGCCTTTTTTAAGAAAAAAAATTAAACAGGACACATTCTAATATACGGGGAAAAATAGAGCTGTATTGAACTTTTATTGTTTTTATGCTTGAAAACCCCTTTTGACCCATGGTTGAATATGCGCATATTAAACAGTCGAGCTCCACGGAAACGTTCAGAAATGTTTATGACAGCATATAACTACATACCACCAGCGAAACATAACCACAACGATGTATTCTATTTATAAAGCAAAAGACACGAACATGAAAATCTGCCCCATATCCAAGCAACAACGAGAATATGAGATACTGTATATGAATGACGGCACTCGCACTCTGACGGCCAGGCACTGCACAGATTTAATAACCCATCTACATAATGACAGTATAGTCATGATATCCATGAGAATGAACAGTTTTGGCTAAATTTATCTTCTGATCTTCATGTTTAACATTAAATTTGCCATACAACGCCGGGTATGCTCCTTCTGTTTAACGTTGGAGGCAGACGCGTAAAGTGCATCAATTCTAAAAGCCTCACTGAAATATCAGATTAATCCATCACTGAACAGAGAGGGATGATGGATGTTCACAGATCAGCTGAAATTCTCAAATGCATTTATTTACTGTAAAGCCTGTTTGATAAAGATTCTAGCTACTAAATGAGCAATATTTTTACAATCAATTAAACTGCTGTGTACTCGGATATGTTTCTGTCTGCAGCAGTTTTCTTCTTATCCTCACTCACACTGTGTGAAGGACACACGCACTCTCACCTGCTCATTCTGTTCCCCACGATGAGCACAAACCAGAAGATCGCCACGGCAAAACTCAGTGCATCCATATTGCGCAAAAATGATTTGGACTGAAGGAGACAGACAGATTTAAATATCCTAATTTCCTCAGCCTCTTAGGAGAATCGCAGGAAAATTATATAATGATCCATATTTTAGCCAGTGCCTTATCCAGACTGCAGAGAAAACTGACACATAACTCGCGTCCTCTCAGATAGTTCTCCCTCTCTTCTAAAGCCGAACAATCGCGAGGTCCGTTTCTCGAACGAATCGTTCTTCTGAGTCGGTTCTTTTAAACGACTCGAAGCGTTCTTCAATTACTTCACGTTACTATTGAATGCTGTGCAGTACTGGCTAATACATTACTCCTTAAATGACTTGCTTTTGTTTTTGTCAAATGTAGTGGGCTTTTGCATACAGGATTTTTGCATATAATATTGTATTTTGCGTAAATGAATTACATTTTATTTGGACCATGGCATTAAAGTGATTTATATAGAATCTATATAGAAAAAAACAAGACAATTTACCATGAAACCTATAAAAATAACATGTCTATTCCCTTGCACAACCAAGATGTCACTACTATGCTTTTTTTTTTTTTTTTTTTTTAAGAGAAACATAATATACACGACAATATTTGTAAAGACAAATTTAATTGTACCTGCAAAAGAATGGGCATAAAATGCAACGCCAGTTCCCAAACTGTGAACAGTTTTGACCGTTGACTTGAAAGAACCGGTACAACAAAACAAACCTGTTCGAACGAACCGATTCATTTGAATGAATCAGATTTACCAACACTACACTAGCTGCAACTCCCTCCTCTCCTTTCACATCAGATTAAGTCCTCCTCTTGTGGAGGATGCCACCACTCTGCACGATAACACGATGTTCTTATATAACATCAACCCTGCTTTACAGTCATCTTTAGCCCATGTCAATGAAGCCAGTGTATTCATTTCTCACAAATCACATAGTTTTAGGTTTATCTCTACAGTAAAGCCATAGCGCATTTAATAAGTCCTGGTTCGTGATGTTTTTACTCAAGCATTTATGAAGGCATCAAACCCATATTCTACCCACGTTTATATATTGGTCCTTATTCAATATTTACCAGTGCACTAGCTACTATTTGTTTCTATCCTGTTTGATGTGTATTGTGTGTTGTCTGTTATATACTGTACAATTACCTTGAATTTGGGGCTGAAAAGATATAATGGTGCATTCAGTGACAGTGATTGCATAAGCTACTGTTCTAGTAAATGACTTTCATGACTGACCTAGCAGAATATGTCACTGCACAGAAATGTGTAGAGCTGTACAGCTGTACAGTCAGCTGTATCAACAAAACAGGCCATGTGTTTACGCTGTTTGTAGTTGCTGAAAGAGGAAAGAAAGAAGAGAGAGAGAGAGAGATGGATTGACATGGGTTGGTCTATGATTATTATTTTTTTCTCCACAGTACAGAATACAGGACAGGAATGCTGAGCTTTATGATTAACCATTCTTCGTAACTACATATACACTACATATACACCAGTCAAAAGTTTTTGAAGAGTACGATTTTTTATGTTTTTTAAAGAATTATCTTCGTCTCACCAAGCCTGCATTTATTTGATCCAAAATACAGCAAAAGCAGTAATATTGTGAAATATTTTTACTATTTAAAATAACCGATTTGAATATATTTCAAAATGTAATTTATTTCTGTGATCAAAGCTGAATTTTCAGCATCATTCCAGTCTTCAGTGTCACATGATCTTCAGAAATCAATCTGAATTGCTGTTCAAGAAATATTTATTATTATTATTATTATCATCATCAATATTTAAAACAGTTGAGTACATTTTAGGATTCTTTCATGAATAGAAAGATCCAAAGTTCAGCATTGATCTGAAATAAAAAGCTTTTGTAACACACTATACCATTCAAAAGCTTGGAGTCAAGTATATATTTTTTTATTTTTGGGAAAGAAATTATAGAAATTAATACTTTTATTTAGCAAGGATGCTTTAAATTGATCAAAAGTGATGATAAAGACATTTATAATCTTACAAATGATTTCTATTTCAGATAAATTCTGTTCTTCTGAACTTAATATTCATCAAAGACAACTGAAAAAAAATTTACTCAGCTGTTTTCACCATAATAATAATAATAATAATGTTTTTTTTGAGCAGCAAATCAGAATATTAGAATGATTCCTGAAGGATCATGTGACTGGAGTAATGATGCTAAAAATTAAGCTTTGAAATCACAGAAATTACATTTTAAAATATATTCAAATAGAAAACAGTTATTTTAAATAATAAAAATATTTCAAATTTGTACTGTTTTTGCTGTACTTTGGATCAAATAAATGCAGGCTTGGCGAACAGAAGAGATTCCTTTAAAAAACATTAAAAATCTTACTCTTCAAAAACTTTTGACTGGTAGTGTATTCACTTTCAGTTCAATATTACAGCTTTCTTTGCACATTTTTCCCAAGTTTTATTTTCTTTAACAAAAATAAACGCCACGACTTTAACAATCAGTCATGAGTGCTGTGAACAACGATCAGCATGATGACCGCTGTAGGGAGACAGATTGTAGCTTGGTGAATTGGTCATCTGTGGTTTATCATGAATAAAGCACAGCTAATGACCATCAGCATCATGGACCGGAGCAATAGACATTATTTGATTATTAATTATTCACAAATTAGTTTTGAATGCAGAGCATCACAGTCTTTATACAAAAAAAAAAAAAAATAATATATAATAATAATAAAAAAATAAAATAAATAAATAAAGATTGTAGGGGAAAATATGACTTCTAGTTTGTAGGATAAGAACACAGATTGGTTGACTTACTTGAACAATTGTATCGAATTATCATAATGGTAAGCTATAAAAATTAGATACATTTGATGACATTAATATATTCTTGCTTTCCTGATGGCTTAGTACACTAATGATGCGTTGACACACAAAGAACGTGCTGTTCAGTAAATATTAAATATAAATATATAAGTTGATAAATTGTCGCTCAAGGTGTTCATTTGGTGAAAGACTCAGACCAGGGCCTTGCTGGGATGGAAGAGATTGGAAGTGATGGAAGTGATCTGGCTATTTAAATATCCAAAACAAATTGAATGAGCATGTAAGGTAAGTGGTAATCTTCCACAGACTCTTGTTTGTGAATCGGACAGCACAACAGAACACAAGCCGCGCTGTTTGTTTACATGCAGCCACTACATTTCCCAAGATACAGTGCGTATCTGCTGCCATGGAAACACAACAACAAAAGGATTTCTTTCTGCTGACCTGCTGTCGGTTTGACACGCTGCGACTTCAAACGCTAGAAAGTTGACAGGAAAAACTAATAATGTAAGAACATTTTGTCATAGGAAAATATTTTTTAAGGTTATGGATATCATGCGTGTATACGCTCCCTTTTGACCATAATTTATTTCAAAACAGAAATAAGTAGCCAAACAAATAGTCTGGTTAGGTTGCTTACAAACAAACACGATTTCACGTTGAAGTTGTAGTATCAAATATGATGTAGCATACATTAATATTATTTATCTGTATCCAGCGATTGATCATTATCGAGTATTGATTAGTCTGTAATTCCTGCAGTTGTTGTCGTGAATATGGCGAACACTGCAGATCTCTCAACACCTGCATCTGAGCAAGAGCCACATAATATTGGCGCACAGGAGCACACAGACGGTAAGGCTATTTTTAACCACTAAAAGCTGTTGTTAGTAGTATTATCATGACTCAGTTATGAAATATTAAATGTTTTATAATTTTTTTATTATGTTATGTTTAATTTAGAGATTGGCACTTGGGATGACATCTTCGGGTTTGAGGATGACTTCCCTGATTGGTCCACAGGATTTGACAGCTGGTAGGTGTTAAAATGCATGCTTTTTTTGGAATATTTTGACTGAAGCTACTAGTGAGACTTAATTAATCATTAAAAAAATGACTTATTGGGCTCGACATTAACGCTTGTCCAGGACAAGTGGATTTTGTGAAGGGGCAAATGAAAAGACATTTACCTGAAACATCAATAACATTTATGCATTTAGCAGACGCTTTTATCCAAAGCGACTTACAGTGCATTCAGGCTATACATGTTTTATCACTATGTGTGTTCCCTGGGAATCAAACCCACAACCTTTTGCGCTGCTAACGCAATGCTCTACCACTGAGCCACAGGAACACCAATAACTAGGGCAGCACCGAAACTTTGTTGAGAATGATTCTGATTTTATTACTTTCAGTGTAAACTGATCACGGATAATGTATTGACAGTATCAAGGTTGCATCAGTTGAGGCTCGTGCAGCCTATCTAAAAAAAGATAAATATTCTATATAACATATATAGGTAAGCAACATCACATGACCAAGCACCAGAACGATTGCAAAGTGACATTGATTTTATACAACAGTAGTTCAATAAACAAGTAGTTAATATAAACTGACTTACATTTTAGACACATTATTGACCGTCTTTGCTAACGAAAATTAGCAAAAACAAGCAAAGCCACAGCAGCACAGCTGCTCATCTCCGAGCAACACACAGTGGTGTTTCGTTACTGAATGATTCAGCATTTTTGAACGAATCAGGTGAGTCCATGATTCAGTGATCCATTCATGCTTTATTTATTGAATGAATTAGCCGTTTGAACGAATTGGTTGAATCAGTGACTCGCTCATTACGACAGTGACTTGCCGTTTGGTTTCATATTTAAAAGTATCATTGCATTTTCCCAACATTTCATATTTATATGTTAAAAAAAGTAAAACATTAATCTTATAACATTATTTATCCATTTGCAATTTTACTGTGTAAATGCATTTATGGAACCTCTTATCTTCATTAAACAGTCTGAGTAAATACATCTAAATGGCACTTTCGATGCAGCTTCAGTGTTTCCTCTGCAGTGAAAAGATGGAGTTTGTTGATACTGATTTCATTTGAATGGTAACAACCATACAAAGTCTAATTATTCTAACTGAATGTACTGATAAAATTTAAGAATTCGACGTAAGTGATGACACGTACATTTAGTAAGGTTAGGAAAATATTGCCCTTCATGAAGTTAAAAAGTGTCCTAGAAATCTATTTAAGGCAAATATCACAAATATGCTGATTAAAGTAAGACCTCATGGAGCAGTGATGAGACTATTGCTTCAGAATGGATTACATTTATGCAAAAAAAAAAAGGCTTTTTTTGCCCTGGACAAGTAACTTTTTTACTCGGACAAGTGAATGACTGATTTACTTGTCCGAAGGACAAGCACATGTCAAGGCTTAATGTCGAGCCCTATTGCATTGCAGTTGTCAAATTATAATTTCGATTTTTTTTTTCAAATCATCAACATATTTGTATTCAGCTGGGTTTATGATAATAATAAAAAGTAACTACTGCTGAGTAAATATTGGCCTAGACAGATGTTTGGGTTTATCTTGAGGGAAGGTAAAGCACTAATATAGTTCTATCACTTGGCATCACTCAATGTGTAGATACAGCTATGTTTGCTTTTGTGCAGCATCTTGAAATTAAGCTGGTGTTATGGAGTAAACAACAGTAAGTCATTTGTGCATGACACCCTGTTTGGGTCAGGATCATGTCAAATGCCATTGTCATGTATAATACTGCACGCAAAATGAAACCACGTGAGGCTTGTTCTTTAATCAGATCAGTTTGCTGATCTGAATAGTTTGACATCCCTAAACTAAATATAAAATGTACAAGCATCAATGACATTTTTTTGTTATGTCACTAGTGACGGAAAATAACTAAATCCTTCAGAAATCTTCCTATATTCTAAATTGGTGTCCAAGTAACTTTTCTTTTTATTATCCATTGAAAAGGGTTGTGCTGCTTCATATTTGTTTTGGAAACCATTAATTGTTTTTTGATGAATAGAAAGTTCAAATGTAATATATACGTACAGTGCCCTCCACTAATATTGACACCCTTGATAAATATGAGCAAAGGTGGCTGTGAAAATAAATCTGCATTGTTTATCCTTTTTATCTTTCATTCCAAAAATTCACAAAATTCCAACCTATCGTTGAAGTAAAACAATTGAAAATGGGGGGAAATCTCATTGTGTAAGAAATACTTTCTCTAGTTCATGTTGGCCACAATTATTGGCACCCAATTATTGCAATGTCCTTTTCCCAGGGTAACAGCTCTGAGTTTTCTCCTATAATGCCTGAAGAGTTTGGAGAACACCTGATAAGAGATCAGAGACCATTCCTTCATACAGAATCTCTCCAGATGCTTCAGATTCACAGCTCCATGTTGGTGCTTCTCCTCTTCAGTTCACCTCACTCATTTTCTACAGGGTTCAGGTCAGAGGACGGGAATGGCCATAGCAGAAGCTTGGTTTTGTGCTCAGTGACCCATTTTTGTGTTGTTTTTGAGGTATGTGTTTGGATTATTGTCCGGTTGGAAGATCCAAACATGGCCCATTATAAGATTTCTAACAGGGTCAGTCACTTATTGATTTTTTATATGTTGGTATTTAATAGAATCCATGATGCCATGTGTCTAAACAAGATGTTCAGGACCTCCAGCAGATAAATAGGCCCACAACATAAAAAATACAGCAGTATATTTCATTGTACACATGGGGTACTTTTTTATCCCTGTGTGCACCAAACCCATCTTGAGTGTTTGCTGCTAAAAAGCTCATTTTTTAGTTTCATCTGATCATAGAAGCCAGTCCCATTTGAAGTTACAGTCGTGTCTGATAACTGAATATGCTGGAGTTTGTTTTTGGATGAGCTAGGAGAATGGCCACGGCACCACTGAGCACGGGAAACTCGGGCGGCGAAGCCCCGGCCACAAAGAAAAACAAAGAGGGACAGAACCCGAAAACAGGGCAGCACCGAAACTTTGTTGAGAATGATTCTGATTTTATTACTTTCAGTGTAAACTGATCACGGATAATGTATTGACAGTATCAAGGTTGCATCAGTTGAGGCTCGTGCAGCCTATCTAAAAAAAGATAAATATTCTATATAACATATATAGGTAAGCAACATCACATGACCAAGCACCAGAACGATTGCAAAGTGACATTGATTTTATACAACAGTAGTTCAATAAACAAGTAGTTAATATAAACTGACTTACATTTTAGACACATTATTGACCGTCTTTGCTAACGAAAATTAGCAAAAACAAGCAAAGCCACAGCAGCACAGCTGCTCATCTCCGAGCAACACACAGTGGTGTTTCGTTACTGAATGATTCAGCATTTTTGAACGAATCAGGTGAGTCCATGATTCAGTGATCCATTCATGCTTTATTTATTGAATGAATTAGCCGTTTGAACGAATTGGTTGAATCAGTGACTCGCTCATTACGACAGTGACTTGCCGTTTGGTTTCATATTTAAAAGTATCATTGCATTTTCCCAACATTTCATATTTATATGTTAAAAAAAGTAAAACATTAATCTTATAACATTATTTATCCATTTGCAATTTTACTGTGTAAATGCATTTATGGAACCTCTTATCTTCATTAAACAGTCTGAGTAAATACATCTAAATGGCACTTTCGATGCAGCTTCAGTGTTTCCTCTGCAGTGAAAAGATGGAGTTTGTTGATACTGATTTCATTTGAATGGTAACAACCATACAAAGTCTAATTATTCTAACTGAATGTACTGATAAAATTTAAGAATTCGACGTAAGTGATGACACGTACATTTAGTAAGGTTAGGAAAATATTGCCCTTCATGAAGTTAAAAAGTGTGCTAGAAATCTATTTAAGGCAAATATCACAAATATGCTGATTAAAGTAAGACCTCATGGAGCAGTGATGAGACTATTGCTTCAGAATGGATTACATTTATGCAAAAAAAAAAAGGCTTTTTTTGCCCTGGACAAGTAACTTTTTTACTCGGACAAGTGAATGACTGATTTACTTGTCCGAAGGACAAGCACATGTCAAGGCTTAATGTCGAGCCCTATTGCATTGCAGTTGTCAAATTATAATTTAGATTTTTTTTTCAAATCATCAACATATTTGTATTCAGCTGGGTTTATGATAATAATAAAAAGTAACTACTGCTGAGTAAATATTGGCCTAAACAGATGTTTGGGTTTATCTTGAGGGAAGGTAAAGCACTAATATAGTTCTATCACTTGGCATCACTCAATGTGTAGATACAGCTATGTTTGCTTTTGTGCAGCATCTTGAAATTAAGCTGGTGTTATGGAGTAAACAACAGTAAGTCATTTGTGCATGACACCCTGTTTGGGTCAGGATCATGTCAAATGCCATTGTCATGTATAATACTGCACGCAAAATGAAACCACGTGAGGCTTGTTCTTTAATCAGATCAGTTTGCTGATCTGAATAGTTTGACATCCCTAAACTAAATATAAAATGTACAAGCATCAATGACATTTTTTTGTTATGTCACTAGTGACGGAAAATAACTAAATCCTTCAGAAATCTTCCTATATTCTAAATTGGTGCCCAAGTAACTTTTCTTTTTATTATCCATTGAAAAGGGTTGTGCTGCTTCATATTTGTTTTGGAAACCATTAATTGTTTTTTGATGAATAGAAAGTTCAAATGTAATATATACGTATATATACAGGTGCATCTCAATAAATTAGAATGTCGTGAAAAAGTTAATTTTTTCTTGTAACTTATTTCAAAAAGTGAAACTTTCATATATTTTAGATTCATTACATGTAAAGTAAAACATTTCAAAAGATTATTTTTTTTTAATTTTGATGATTAGAGCTTACAGCTCATGAAAGTCAAAAATCAGTATCTCAAAATATTAGAATATTTACATTTGAGTTTTAATAAATGACCATCCCTACAGTATAAATTCCGGGTATCTCTTGTTCTTTCAAACCACAATAATGGAGAAGACTACTGACTTGGCAATGGTCCAGAAGACGAACATTGACACCCTCCACAAAGAGGGTAAGTCACAGAGGGTCATTACTGAAAGGTGTGGCTGTTTACAGAGTGCTGTATCAAAGCATATTAAATGCAAAGTTGACTGGAAGGAAGAATTTGGGTAGGAAAAGGTGCACAAGCAACAGGGATGACCGCAATCTTGAGAATACAGTCAAGCAAAGCTGATTCAAACACATGTGAGAGCTTCACAAGGAGTGGACTAAAGCTGGAGTCAGTCATCAAGAGTCACCACGCTCAGACGTCTTCAGGAAAAGGGCTACCAAGCCACTTCTGAACCAGAGACAACGTCAGAAGCGTCTTACCTGGGCTGTGGAGAAAAAGAACTCAGTGGTCCAAAGTCCTCTTTTCAGATGAAAGTAAATTTTGCATTTCATTTGGAAACAAGGTCCCAAAGTCTGGAGGAAGAGTGTAGAGGCACAGAATCCATGTTGCTTGAAGTCCAGTGTGAAGTTTCCACAGTCAGTGATGATTTGGGCTGCCATGTCATCTGCTGGTGTTAGTCCACTGTGTTTTCTGAAGTCCACAGTCAACGCAGCCATCTACCAGGAAATTTTAGAGCACTTCATGCTTCCTTCTGCTGACAAGCTTTATGGAGATGCTGATTTCATTTTCCAGCAGGACTTGGCACCTGCCCACACTGCCAAAGGTACCAAAAGCTGGTTCAATGACCATGGTGTTACTGTGCTTGATTGGCCAGCAAACTCGCCTGACCTGAACCCCATAGAGAATCTATGGGGTATTGTCAAGAGGAAGATGAGAGACACCAGACCCAACAATGCAGATGAGCTGAAGGCCGCTGTCAAAGAAACCTGGGCTTCCATACCACCTCAGCAGTGCCACAAACTGATCACCTCCATGCCACGCCGAATTGAGGCAGTAATTAAAGCAAAAGGAGCCCCTACCAAGTATTGAGTACATATACAGTAAATTAACATACTTTCCAGAAGGCCAACAATTCACTAAAAATGTTTTTTTTTTTATTGGTCTTATGAAGTATTCTAATTTGTTGAGATAGTGAATTGGTGGGTTTGTGTTAAATGTGAGCCTAAATCATCACAATTAAAAGAACCAAAGACTTAAACTACTTCAGTCTGTGTGCATTGAATTTATTTAATACACGAGTTTCACAATTTGAGTTGAATTACTGAAATAAATGAACTTTTCCACGACATTCTAATTTATTGAGATGCACCTGTATATAAATATTACTTTTGAACTTTATATTCAAAACATCTACAATACTCTTAATTTTTATCTATTTAATGTAACCTTAATGAATTTGTTTTGAACTTATGAACAATGGTGTAAATCTGTATTACTGGCTCTTGTCTACCTTAAGGGAAGTGAGTGATTGTGAAGATGGAAGTGACAAAGGTGGGGAAAAGCAAAACACCGACAAGATACGCATGTTCAAGCTACAAAAAGTTCTAGATCAACTGGACATCTTTTACCAACAGAAGAAACTGGATGTGCTACAGGCCAGGTTTGTATTCACATTTGATGTTATAATGTGGCCCTTCCTGTAACAGGATGTTTTTTTAGACTCTGCCTCCCATACTGTGTTTTCAAATTTACAGCATGGTGTGAGCACATGCCATAGAAAAGCTGTTAGGTAGGTGGACTGAGCTTGAGAAAAACAATAACCAACAAAAAAAAAAAAAAAAAAAAAAAAAAAAAAAAGCAAGAGAGAGGTAAAAAAAGACTTATTAAGAGTTTGTGTGAGTTGGGTTGTGCAAAAACAAACCAAATCTTAAATGAACCAGTCTAACCTTTAAAGTCTAAAACATAAACTTAATCATGAGTGTAATAGGAAATAAAAAAAATACTATACTATCCACCTTATTCTTCAACGCGGAAATAAGCCGTTTTCTGTGAATGTGCGAGACTTCCGATTCATAAGCCGCCATAGAGAAATAATGAGAAGAATAACAAAGTGCAGTACAACTGCTTGCACTACAAACCAGTGTGTTCATAATTAAGATAATACATTAAAATAATATGGTAAGACTCACCAATTTGCAATATCAAGCAGCAAAACGAGCATTTTTGTACAGCTAAAAAGAGCTGGAAGCGGATGACACCGGAAGCCAGACACATTAAATTTACAAATGGGAAAAATAAGGTGGATACTATTGTCACGGTGCACACAGCAGGGAGGAACAAGGACACGCAGACGAGGACGTAAACTCAAATAATAGTCTTTAATGGAGACATCAAGGCAAGGACAAGGCAAGGACAAGGCAAGGACAAGGCAAGGACAAGGCAGGACTGACATGGACAGAAACACCAGGGAGTAACGAGTAGACCAGACGAAATCAAACTGAACAGGCATGAACTAATATACACAGGTTAATTACAGATAACGAGACAAACACAGCTGGACAAGAGTTAACTCATAATGACATCAGACGAGGACAGGAAACAAACCAAATATGGACACAAGAGGCGGGAACACATGACACACACAACAGAACCCTGACAACTATACTATAAAATACATACATTTTTTATGATCAAGTAGTATGATGCCATATCATTTTGCCCTCATGAGAGTGTGTTGATTTGCTTGAATGGTGATGTCCCTTCAGAGATATGCCTAGAAGGGATCTTGATAGCGTAATAATTTATCTCACAATTCTCTACAATGGTAAATTTCTTGTTTCCAAATACAATTTTTAATGACTTGTTAAATGGAGATAGTTTTTGTTTTTAGCTGCTGAATATCACGTCATTAACAAAACAAAATTTATCTGGAACACTGAGTTTGTACTAAATGTATCCTCTTCCAGGGAGGAACTAAAAGCATTTCAACTTCATGTGACTAACCTGGAGGAATTGAGAGACAAGATTGAGGTGGATATGGAAAGAGAGACACAAGCTGAGAACAGGTAAAAAAAAAAAAAGTGAAGCCCACAGAGGTAATTTTGAGAACAAAGGTCACTATAGAAGATAAATTGCTGAATGTCTCTAATTCTGCATTATTCTGTGCAGCGTGGCACTGTTTCGGCTCCGTGCTCAGCACAAGTGTATGTGCGCTGAGCTGCAGGTGGAAGAAGATCTGGGTGTTCATTTAGCCATGATCTTGAAAGAGCATGAGTGAGTTTTATATCTACAGTAATGCTATACATACTACTTTCTGGATCTTGATGACTTGCATTTTTGTCTTGATATGTTTGTTTTTATTCTGATTTTATTTATTTATTTTTTTTTTTTTTTCAGTCACACTTTATTTCAAGGTCCAATTCTTGCTATTAACAAACCATTAACTATGACTTTTTCCTCAATAAACTCCTAATTTGCTGCTTATTAATAGTTAGTAAGGTAGTTGTTAAGTTTAGGTATTGGGTAGGATTAGGGATGTAGAATATGGTCATGCAGAATATGTGCTTTATAAATACTAATAAACAGCCAATATGTTAATAATAGGCATGCTAATAAGCATAAGTTAATAATGAGAATTGGTCCCTATACTAAAGTGTTAAAAAGTGTTTTTTCTCTAATTGTCAGATTCTCATGCAGCAACTTCTGGAAGTGTATAAGTTTAGGTTTAGTTTAGGTTTTCAGCAAACAATGGAAGAAATTTTACTGTTAATTTTGTAATTTCTAAATTGATAAAAAAATTCACATCAAAGATTGATGGTCAGTCTAATCACCAAGCACTCGAAAGTTCTCTTTAAGAATGAACAAAGTGGTAGTTTGAAGTTCGGTGTTTGAAAAAGCATACCAAACAGAAAGAGAAAGCACAATTTTACATTATTATAGCTTGCTATATAAAGCACTTCATTCAAGCCACAGAAAGACAAGCATTTTGCTGAAAGATGCACAACAGAAAATCTGGGTGAAGTTATATATACATTAACAACAATTTTGGGTCAAATGCTGCGGTGCTCATCTAGTGTGCGACCCCCTTTACAGTGGCAAATGTGACATGAAGCATCTAATGGACCTGTAGGCCTTGTGGGCAGTGGTCAGATATGTAGCATAGTTGTGCTTCAGGTGACCTAGGTTTGAGTCCAGGCTCATTTTACTTTCCTGATCACATTTCTCTGTAATGTCCTGTCCCAGGAAATGCATAAATGCAAAAAAAAAGAGAGCGAGAGAGAGAGAGAGAGAGAGAAAGAAGTACCTGGCTGAGATGACTACAGTATTGCTCAGACAGTGTCCTGAATGGACAGTACAAAATGACTGGATTCGCTATGCACTCTCTTCCATGGCAGCATCAATAGCTGATGCAATGGGAACATTACCACAGGGCCATACCACAAAGTGACTGTATATTTGTCAGGGTTCTGTTGTGTGTCATGTGTTCCCGCCTCATGTGTCCTTATTTGGTTTGTTTCCTGTCCTTGTTTAATGTCATTATTAGTTAATTCATGTCCAGCCGTGTTTGTCTAATTATCTATGATTTACCTGTGTATTTATAGTCCTGTCCGTTCAGTTTGATTTCATCTGGTCTACTCGTTACTTCCCCGGTGTATCCTGTCCCTGTCAGTCATGCCTTGTCCTGCCTTGATGTCTCCATTAAATATTATTATTTGAGTTTACGTCCTCGTCTGCGTGTCCTTGTTCCTCCCTGCTGTGTGCGCCGTGACAATATTCATCATCCCATGAATTAGGGATGTACCGAAATGAAGATTCTTGGCCGAAGCCGAACAAAATGAAACACTGGGACGAAGGCCAAATACCGAACATGGTTTTTCGCGTTTTTCCCCCCATGTAGAGCTGCACGATTAATCGTTAAAAGATCGCGATCTCGATTCAAATACCCACACGATCTAATTTCTGAATGACAACGATTCGCCCGTGTCTATTAAAACTTTGAAAAAAATCATACCGGAACATTCAAATCTGCATTCGCGCTGCTGCTGATCCAGAGAGCAGACAGTTAACATGTTTAGGTAAGAAAAAGCTTCACAAACAGTCTTTTCAACTACACAGTGTTATTTCTGTCTTACAGTCATTCATAGAAATAATGGGATAAAAGTTTATAGTTCGGCTACAAACATTGATGTCTATGGTAGCGATCAAAATAGAGCCACTCATCTTTTGAAAGCAACTGGCGCTTCAAATAACGTTTGTGTCGATTGCATCATTTCGCCGCTAGGTGGCGACAAGTGACTGTTAAAAAATTTATTTGTTATTGAATCATTCATTCGATAATCGTTCAAAAACACTGATTCATCCATTAATGAAACAAGTGAGGTATGAGTGAGTCATTGAATCATTAATACAAACCAATTTTTCATCATTTTATGAACATAGTATTAAATACACTATATTTTAAATACATATACCCCGGGTTTCACAGACCTAGTCCTAGACAAAAATGTAAATCTGAGCTGTTTCAACTGAAAGAAACTCGCATTGACTGATCTTAAAATATATCAGTGCCTTTGTTTTGTCTCAAGATGCACACCAGTAATGTTTTTTTCTAAGCATGTTTATAAAAATTGCTCAAATGTCTTAATTGAACTATGATCTAATCCTCTCTCTCTCTCTCTCTCTCTCTCTCTCTCTCTAATGTGATATTACAGCACTACTTCATCTCTGTGTCTGTTTTGAGGCGAGGCAACACAACATCCACACACCTAATTACATTAAGACTGGACACAGAGGCAGGGAAACACAGGGCTTTTAAAGGGGGAGACTAAACTAGATAATTAATAACACAGGGCTGGGGACTAATTAACTAATGATGACAAACGAGGACAGGAACAGGAAGACCAAATATGGGCATGAGAGGAGGGGAAACACAAGACACAGAGATGTAAATGGTGTAAATGGGACAATGCATGGCATTTTTTTTGAAGTTTTGTTGCAGTTATGCAATTATACAATGATTATCAAACTCCTTTTTTACACCGCATGATTTAATATACAAATTATAGTTGCTTAATAGAAAGCCTTTAATATGTACTGTTGTTGGGAATGCAGATTGTAATTGGCCCTTCTTTTCAGGCTGGAGCTGTGTCAGGTGGAAGTAGAACTGGGTCGCTTCTCGTCTCTGCGTCAGGAGCTTGCGCTGGAGGAGAAGAACGTCCAGTCTCAGGACAAGAAGAAACAAAAGATCAGACTCCAACGAGAGAAGAATGTTATCAAAGAACATAAACATAAAGCACAACGTGACAAAATGTAAATTTAAAATGAAATGTGTCACACAATTACACAAAGCTTTCATCACATACACAGCAGTTTTCTTTAAACAAAGACAAATAACCTAGCCTGAGCCATTTAACAGTCAAGTCATGTCACTTTTAGACTTCTTGAATTTTTACCTGATGGAAAGTACAGTAAAACAGGCAAAAAAAGATTTTCAAAGGAGGCTATGTAATGTGAACCCATTTACAGTTACAGTAGACGCCAAAGTGCCTTAAAACAATTAGGAAGGAAACTATTTTTTATAGGAAGGTATTTGTTATTTTTCTTTCCCAAAAGAACAATTTAAAGGGGTCATTGGATGCCCATTTTCCACAAGTTGATATGATTCTTTAGGGTCTTAATGAAAAGTCTATAACATACTTTGGTTAAAATTTCTCAATGGTAGTGTAAAAAACACCCTTTTTACCTTGTCAAAATCAGCTCTTTTTTCAGCAAGCTGTTTTGTAGCATGTTGCTTTAAATGCTAATGAGCTCTGCTCACCCCGCCCCTCTCTTCCGAACCTCTCTCTAAGAGAATGTAAACTTTAGCCGCATTTAGCCACGGAACTTGCTAACTAGCACGTTATTAGGAAAGGCGATTTGCAAAGATTCATAAAAAAATATGATATACTCACTTCTTCTGTAGGTGAAGCTGGATCACGAATGATTCGCGCGAACATAGACGCATTTAGGTAGATCGGGAGGTGCATTCCCTTCAAAAACAAATGTAATCCACTGCGTCTTCAGCGGCTCAGATGTCGGGAGTAAATGATGACTGCTATGTTCATTATTACATCCAACAACAAAGCACCTTAATCGCTTAGGAGACATTCTTGTCTACATCTGCTCCGGCGGTGAAACAATGGCGGACTGATGACAGCTCACTCAGGGCAGGTCTAAGGTAAGACGGCCGTGTCAATCAACATTCGTGGGAGCGGCCTTGGTCTGCGTGACGTCACACAGACAAGAAGCTGAGAACGGCTTAATTTCAGAAAGGGGTAATGATTTTAGTAGATAAAAAAAAAACACTGGGTGGATTTTTATCATTATAGGGTGGTTGTGTACACACACTGCCAACACTCATTTATGTTCAAACAACATGTAAAAGTGCATTTCGCATCCGATGACCCCTTTAAGTAAAAAAAAAAAAAAGCTAATCTTACTTGACAATTCTGACTCAAAATTATTTTGGCAGATTACTTATTATAAGTTTACACAAGGTAAATGTGACCCTGGACCACAAAACCAGTCATGCGTGTCAATTTCTCGAAGCTGAATAAATAAGCTTTCCATTGATGTATGGTTTGTTATGATAGGACAATATTTGGCCGAGATACAACTATTTGAAAGTCTGGAATCTGAGGGTGCAAAAAAATCTAAATACTGAGAAAATCGCCTTTAAAGTTGTCTAAATGAAGTTCTTATATTACTGATCAAAAATTAAGTTTTGATATATTTACGGTAGGAAATTCACTAAATATCTTCATGGAACATGATCTTTACTTAATATCCTAATGATTTTTAGCATAAAAGAAAAATTTATAATTTTGACCCATACAATGTATTTTTGGCTATTGCTACAAATATACCCTAGCGACTTAAGACTGGTTTTGTGCTCCAGGGTCACAAATAGTCTTTAACCTACTGCCAACAAGGAGAATGGCCTCTTTTTTTAGTAACCCAACAGTACAGCAACAGAACCTGGCATCACAGAGGCGAGTTGTATGTGGGCAAATACCACTTAAAAACTTTTCATCGAAAACTTCTTAATGTTTGTTAATTTTTCAGACAACAATGTTGTTTGTGTGGTCTTCCATGTGACAGAGAAAATAACAAGACTTTACAAGAGGAGGTGGATGTTCAAAGGAAACAACAGCAACAGGCTCTTGCTAGCCATCGCAAAGCGGCTGTCTACCTCAAACAGACGTTACAGAGGTAGTTATATTACAACTTTTTATTATTCTGCTTTCATATTAGTTGCCAGTCTAAAATGTAATATGGTGTATTTAAAAGAATTAAATATATAACTTATTCTTAGAGCTCTTGTGTTGTAGGATGAAACTGAAAGAGGCTGAGGCAGAAGAGAGGAGGAAGGAGCTAATAAAGAAGAGGCAGACAGCAGTGATGACACTTAAAGCCAGTTTTGCTGCAAATCAGGTACAATTAATCAGTCGTATGTGTTGTTTGTTAAGTTGTGACATGTCTGTGGAAGCAGAAACTGTAGAATTACACTATTATTAAATTGTAATATGTGTGTAATGCCTTAATCATGGTGCTCCATGGGGCCAAGTCAGGCTCAATCTGAACTAACAGCATGGGGCTTACTAACCTCCTTGTGGTTTCACCACCTTCAAGGAGATGCTTAGACCAAAGTGATGCACAATGAACAGCAAGGGAAGAAACTGGTTTTTAGTACATGGAATGTGGGAAAGGAGCCAGAGCTGTGGCTCTGAATTTTTGCTCCGAACCACAGTTCAGAGTACTTGGCTCTCTTTGATTCCCTCAACCTCACCTGGGGACACTGTATGCACTGCTGGGTGGCTTTAACGACAATGTTGGTGATGACGGAGAGGAGTGACTGGGAAGAACGGCCTACTTGATTTGAACCTGAGCTGTGTTCTGTTGTTGGACATTTGTTCTCATCATGGATTGGCCATAATGAACAAATAGTAGGAGGGAAATGGGAACATTTGGCAGAAGATTCTGTTCAGAAGATCTTTAACTTCCACCTCTGAAGGAAGTATTCCTTCATCCCTAGGGAGGCTGAAGACATGGAGTCTGAGTGGAATCTGTTTAAAGCCTTCACTGCAGAAAAAGACTGCTTCAAGCTGTGGCTGGAAGGTTGTTGGTGCCTTTTGGGGCAGCAAGCCAAGAATTTGATGTTGAGAGAGGCTGTCAAAAAGAAGAAGGTGGCGTTTTGGGACTGGTTAACCCATGGATCTTCCAATTCAGCTGACAGAGGGACTGCAGCCACAGTGGTTGTGAAAGCAAAAAATCAGGTATTGTAAGGACTTTTATAAGTTGGAATAGAAACTTGCTGATATAGTCTGGAGGTGGACAGAACACAGAGGACATGACTTCACAAAAAGAGGCAGAGTCACTGAGGTAGTTAAAAGACTCAGGGAGTCACTGAGGTAAAAAGCTCCAAAGTGGCAAGACATCAGAGATGGATGAGTTTCACCCTGAGATATTAAATTCCCTGGATGTATTAGGGCTGTCTTGCCTGACTCGGATGTTAAACATTGCATGGAAATCAATCTTGTGTGGGTGAGCTTAAGTGTGCCATCTGGTCCCTATACAACCAGTTTGGGACCTGTGTTTGCATTAAAGAAGTAGTTCAGGGCTCCAGGGTCCATGGCACCAGCATAAGGTCTGACAAATAAATACACCGTTTTAAAACTGAAACGCACTAGTGTAAACAGTGCCTCACACTTTATTTGATTCTATTTTAGAACACTTGCCCCCGGTTTCACAGACAAGGCTTAAAGGGATACTCCACCCCAAAATGAAAATGTTGTCGTTTTTTAACTTATACCCCCATGTCGTTCCGAACCTGTAAAAGATTCGTTAGTCTTCAGAACACAATATAAGATATTTTGAATGAAAACTGGGAGGCTTGTGACTGTCCCATTGACTGCCAAGTAAATTGCACTGTCAAGGTCCATAAAAGTATGAAAAGCATCGCCAGAATTCTCCATCTGCCATCAGTGGTTCAATCATAATGTTATGAAGCGACGAGAATACTTTTTGTATGGAAATAAAACAAAAATAAAGACTTTATACAAAAATTAGGCACAGTAATGTCTCCTCTGTGTCTCAGTCTTCTGTATCAGCCTCGACACAGGGATGCATCTTCTTCGTCGATTTACGCTCTGATTTGAACGCAAACAGCGCACCCTTGTGGCCCGGCTGATACAGAAGAGTGTATGCATTTTGCGTCCAGGGGATAATCTCCAAAATGGCGCTACGCTGACACAGAGGAGACGTTACGGTGCCTAATTTTTGAATATAGTCGTTATTTTTGTTTTATTTCCATACAAAAAGTATTCTCGTCGCTTCATGATTGAACCACTGATAACAGATGGAGTATTCTGGCAATGATTTTCATTCTTTTATGGACCTTGACAGTGCAATTTACTTGGCAGTCAATGGGACAGTCACAAGCCTCCCGGTTTTCATCCAAAATATCTTAAACTGTGTTCTGAAGACTAACAAAGCTTTTACGGGTTCGGAACGACATGGGGGTAAGTGAAAAACGACAAATTTTCATTTTGGGGTGGAGTATCCCTTTAAACCTAGTCCTAGACTAAAATGCAAGTCTGAGCTGGTCCCCGTGCAACTGATACTCGACTGCCATTGGCTCATCTGCGTTCGAGGGGAGGGGCTTACCGATAGGTCAGTTGATAACCGCAGTTGAATTAACAACTGAATTTAGCTGCAGTGTATTTGTGGCCTCTTTTGGATGAACTATCCCTTTAGTAAGAAAGAATTTGATGCTAGGAGATTAAGATGTAAATATCACTGTAGTGAAAAATATTGATGGAGCAACCTGATTCAGGTAAGTGTAAATATGTACAGATGAGAGACAAAAGAATATTGATGATGATTAATTATGTCTCACACAGGGCAAATGTGTCAATATGTGTATCCACAACAGCACTGGACGCGTAACCCTTGCTTTATTGGTGGGCCACCAATAATGTGTGTCAGTATAAGCCATTGATTGATCTTCTCTCTATATACTTAGGAAACTATGTGTGCTAAAAAACAACGACAGAAAGCCTATGAACAGAAACAGAGAGAGCGAGAGCAAAACTTGAGAGAGTCGCTGGAGGCCAAAGGATTGAACAGCACTGAACTCATTCACCGACAAAGATTGCAGGAGCGCTTCAACAAGAAAATTGCGTGAGAATTTCCAATAAATATATGTGTAACCCAAAACACTTAAAAAAAAATCATACTCTTACATCTCTCTCTCTCTTTTCATATCTTTTATCTTTTTTTTGCATTGAAGGGAATTTGAAGATACACAGAGAGTGGGGCAAATGGAGATTGTGGCTAAATTGCTCTTGGAACAGAACATGAAGGAAAGGTGTAGAAAATCTGTACTGAGCCATGAGAAAAAACATGATGAGAAACTTTTGCAGAACTTGCTGCCTCCATCTACACTTACAAGGAGAGAGGTACCAGTGATTGCTTAGCGTGACACTCACCATAAATGTGTATCATTAGAATAATGAATGAAAGAATGAACCGGGAATCTAGCATTAAATCAAGAAATGGCAGAGAGTCAATTAATCAGTCAATTAATAATCAGTCAATCAATCAATCTATCAATCAATCAGTCAGTCAGTCAGTGGTGAGGTTTTGGAGGGAAAGGAACCAAACTCATTTGGGGCCCATCCTTCTGATAATTTGTTTTAACTGGTAAGAACTTTAGCAGTTGTGTTTTGAAGAAATTGTAGCTATTGATGGAGGATGCAGTACAACTTTGAGGTCATGAATGCATGAATCTGCATCAGAAACATAATGTTCTGTGGTTGGCATTGTTTCTAAGGTGGAAGATGGCTGTTCTTGTAACATGCGAAATATGATTTTTATGTCTCTCTATTTAACACATCTGATTCAGATAACCAGCTCGTTAGAACAGAGATCCATGCATGAACTGTGTTCCGATTTACATGGTCCCTACTAGGGGTGCTCCGATCAGGATTTTTGAGGCCGATCACCGATTGCCGATCACAGAAAGCAGTATCTGCCGATCCGATCACCGATACCGATCATTTTAAAGCCTTCTTTTTATTATGTAGAATTATTTATAGTGATACTCCAATCAGGATTTTTAGACATTTATTCAGGGCCTGAATTTCATTTCTGAGAATTAATTTTCTCCCTTAGGTGACTCTTGTGAGAGGGGATTTTTTAATTTGAGGGGTGGAGGGGGAATTTTTTAGATATTTTTCATGCAGTGCATTTTTATTTTTACAATCGTGCAATTGTGCACAGCACAAGCTTGATTTTGTGAGCTGTATATGAGGTGGCCTTTTATGCCAGGTTCACACATAGGCCTATTTCGTTTGCATTGTGTATGCAGTCCATGTGTGGTACGTAAGCGGTGCAGAAGCAGCACTGACTTTGCTTTCACACAGGAGTCTGCAACTGATCTGTGGCTGTTTACCACAAACACAACATTTATCCATTATTTTGATTTCAAACATTTACCCCCGGTTTCACAGACAAGGCTTAAGCCTAGTCCTAGACTAAAATGTAATTCTGAGCTGAATCAACTGAAAAAAACTGACTGATCATAAAATATATCAGTGCCGTTGTTTTGTCTCAAGATGCACACCAGTAATGTTTTTGTTTTTTCTAAGCATGTTTATAAAAATTACTTAAATGTCCTAATTGAACTATGGCCTAATCCTGGCTTAGTCTAAGCCCTGTCTGTGAAACCGGGCCTTAAACTACTTTTCTTATGTTATCACAAACTTACCATTGACAGAAACAGTCAGCTCTACTGCCTTTCCTTTTGCATTTAAATCTTTATTACAAGCAATCCTGCTGTTCATAAAGAACTTTGTTTTTCTGCCTCCACGAATACCATTTATTATTGCCTTGTTTATCTAAAAGTGCTCTTTCCCTTTAAACCTAGCCAAAAAGCCCTATGTGTTGACTGTGAAGCACAGTAGACTTTAATTATATGCATTTATGGTGTTATTACTACATTTTCGTGTCAATCCATGTTCATATTTACCGCAAACAATGCGCTATCACTTTAATTCAGCATGTGCAGTGGAAAACGATCTCTGCACTGCTGCAGACGCACCGCTCCTGGAGCGCACCGCCGGACCTGCAGCCGTGTGCAGTGTGAACGCTCTATTACATTATGATGAGCGCGGAAAAAATACGCACCGCATACACAATGCAAACGGATGTGAACCTGGCGTTATGTGTGTGTGTGTGTGTGTGTGTGTGTGTGTGTGTGCGCGCGCGTGCGCGCGCTGCGAGTGTGCAGGAGCGCACGGTCTCCAGCTAGGAGAGCGCGCGAGCGCTGAATGGTTTAAACACTGGCCTGAATTAAAAAGAAAGGCAATTTATAAACTATAGTGACGACGCGAACCTGCCTCGATTGTGCAAGTGACAGTTCCTGTCAACTGTTCAGGGTGCAGCTCGCTTATAGTGCAGACGCGATTTGATTTGAAGCCGTTTGCGCATTTTGAGAGAGAAAGAGAGAGCACGCGCGGTGATTCACTCTCGCTGTTTGTGAAATTATGTCTCACAAGGTTTTCAAATTACTTTATAAGTTATTTAATGAAGATATATGAATTGTACCTCACCTACAGCATTATAATTATTTCACCCGCGCCAGACAGAGACTGAGACGGTGCGCTGCACGTCGTGCCAAATCTCTCACAGCAGGCGCTTCATCAGCTAGAGATCGTTTTTTTGAGATCGGCCTTTTTAGAGACCGCCGATCAAACACCCCCAAGCGATTATCGGCCGATAATGATCGGTAGCCGATCAATCGGAGCACCCCTTGTCCCTACACAGTGTTCTTTGCTCCCTACTCCCTGAGCAGGGGAAATCCATTGAAGTTTACTTCATTTCGGAACATTCATTCACGGATTTGCGCTACGCAAAAAAAAAAACTCTGACCATAATGTGAGGAGGCTCTGGCATGCCAGCTGAGTTTATTTTAGCTGGTCTAGCTTTCTGTAACAAATGTCCACTGTGATGAGTTAAAGTGAGAACCCAAGTGCAGTTTCTTTAATCAAATGAACAAATACAAACATGACTTAAAAATGACTCGACTTGAATGAGTAGCAAGAGCCCGTCAACATGCTACATAAAACAAGGCTAGACCAGAAACAAATGAAATATGCAGACTATATACGTATTTATTACAAGATACACCTGAAAGCAATGAAACAATGGACCAGCCAGAACAGAACACAAACAAAAGGTCTGTTCTGGGAGAGAAAAGCAGAGAGCTGATTGAACACAACTCTTTCAATAGCTTCTGACAGAAAAGGCAGAAAAGAGGCTGGTTTGTAGTTTTCAACTGCTGTGAGATTGAGTGTTGAACATACTGGTTTGCTAACAATTTCTTTTTTCCACTTGTTGTGCTTCATTCAGGAAAGGAATGTAATGTCAAGTTCCAGAGCATCTTGTGTCAGGTCCCACAGTGTTGGTGACAGTGATGTCAGTTCCTGTTTAGATTCTGCAGAACTGAAGTGGGGAGAGCATGTAGAAATGGAGGATGAAGATGAAGGTGAGATGAGCCTGGCCCAGCCTGAGTTCACCGGCCTTTGGGAACACAAACACAAAGATAATACGGTAACAATTTAAATTAAATACACTGACACTGATTTCATTAAGTTTCATCAGAAGTCAACATCACTTATTAGATATAAAAAACTGCAGTGCTTGTTGGAAACGCAGTGAGCTTTGGTTCTGTTACAAACAAAGGTCTTCAATCCTGCTACTAGATTCTCACTACCATTGGCATGTCTCAAATTTATACTGTCTTTGCTCTGAGATTGCAACTGTGATTTTCTGCAGACTACATTCTTCATGTTAAAATAGCAGGTCAGGGCTTAAGTTGTGCCGGAACAAGCCAGATCCGGCACCTCTGAAATCCAATCCGGCACCTCATTTTGGCGGATCCCCCTCCTCATGCGCCAATGAAAGACGTTTGTGCTGACCAATAGCGTGCATATATTTCACGAAAAATCTTCTATTATGAGCGCGCTTGCTGCACATCTACATTTGAAATAACGAACTTGACCACACAAAAGACGCGACATGTGAACGGATCCTATCTAGGCTGCTGTCACAAGACTGAATGCACGGATCCAATACTGATACACATGTGTTTTCTTTCTCAACTGTTTACATTAACTTGAGACAAAACCGACTCTGCTAGGATACTCACCAGGACGCCCATTTTGATGTCATTTTTTGTGTATTTGCTCAACAAACTAAGTGAGCAAAAAATTTGATGTATTTTTTTGTGTATTAAGCTCAACAAACTAGGAAAAATAACAATATGATACTCGTGAGTTTTTAAACCCCATCTGGAGCGCGCGAGTACCGAATGGCATAAAAAGACTTTAAAAGATGTTCAAATTATACATTTTTGTGATGATGCAACAATGACCCGATTTGGCAAGTGACAGTTCTATCAACTGTCCTGGGCTGCGTTTCCCAAAAGCATCGTAAGCCTAGGTACATCGTAGACCCATTTCCACCAATGGATCTACGATCAACTTAGGCTGACGATGCTTTTGTGAAACGCAGCCCTGAAATGCGAGCAAAAGTCTTGGATCAGCGTGAAGCAGCTCGCTTGTAGTGCAGACGAGATTCACTGATGTGAAGCCACTTTGAGAGAGTGAAAGCGAGAAGAATCACTCACATCGTATTCAAATGACTGATTTAATATGATAGTTTATGTGGATTTATTTACTCATCTAACCTACATGCTATATTGAATAAATGTTTGCAGGTATTTCCTCATTATAAACTTGAATGCTGCGGGAATGAGTAAAACTATGCGATAAACACACAATCCCCCTCAGAAGTTCAGGATCTGATTAAATGTAACTCTATTATCCGTAAAATAAAATTATATGACTTTTCCAAAACTTTTCCAGGCCTAGAAATGCTTTCATGGCTTTTCCAGGTTTTCCATGACCGTACGAACCCTAATAAAAGCAACTAATGCACGCTGTTAATCACTTTAGCTGGTCCACCAATGTGATTGCGCGAATGCTCCGTTACCTCTCCCTCCTCCAATCACGTGCTGGATCTGTCACCCTGCTTTGTTCCGGGACCTCGCAATTTACAAATTAAGCACTGCAGTAGGTACACAGGAGTGGAGCAAGGGCAGTATGGTAATAGTGATTAGTAGTAGTAGTAATGTATGCATAGTAATCTCTCATTTTAATTTTACCCTCCCCTCAATGCTGCTTTAATTATATTTTGATCAAATAAATATAAATTAAATTTTTTTTCATATCTGTCCCCCTAGGCAACATCAGATGAAAATATTCAACTTGAAACATCTTATACCACCATAAAGACGGACATGAACAAAAGTTTGGTTTCAGAATTGACAAAAAGGACTGTAAAGAGTAGAGAATCAAAAGGACCACCATTCATCAGCAAACCAGAGGTTATTCTGTTTAAGGTACTGAATGCAGCCTTTTTCCATCATAATAGCTGTGTTCAAAACTTTAGGTTCTTAAGTCATGCTGTCTGTTAAAATATTGCACATATTCTTCATTGATAAGACAATAACATACAGTATGCATTGCCACAAGGGCGGCAAAGAATTTCCATGCAAAGTTTCCATGATGTTTTAGTCTAATAGGGTTCTTTATACACAGCATCAGCTCACTAAGGCTGCGTTTTTTTTACCATATCCCATTTTTGTCATTACACTTAAGACATGACTTGTATCCGATATCTGCATTTACATGAATCCCCACCCAAGCCTAATGATTCCTTTGGTGACCGTTTTCTGCGACATGGTTGACCCTCAGGTTTTGAACAGCTGTATATAAAATTATTTATATAAATTCACGCCGAGTGGCTCTTTGACTTTAATGCAGACCACCTTAATAAAATAAATTGCATTTTTGTTCTAGTGCATAAGGCAACATAATTTCTTCATAATTTGCCATTAAGAAAAGATATCATCAAATGTGTCTTCCTCAACTTATGATAGCTTGGAATTCCACTGGAAATCGGATTTAAGTGTTTAGACATTGGTCAGATTTCCAGATTGGAAATATATCTGATTTAAAAACACATTTGGAAGTGGCTCAGAATGCTAAAAAATCAGATCTTGTGCAGATGCTTGTGTTTACACATGTTCAACAATATCCTACTTGTGTCACATGTGAATAGAAAATCAGATTGTTTGTGCCATTGTAAACGCAGCCTAAATATTTAGATGCAGCCATCATCTTTACATCATGCCAAGTACAAAACATTAATACTTTATTTTGCATGTAATGTGTTTAAAATTTTAAAGAAAAATAACTATGAATAATCACATGTTTCTAAACTGTATTTGCAGAATTGCGATGTGGGGAAGATCTACAAGAAGAAAGTCACGCTCACAAATGTCACATATATGACTAATTACTGTAAGCTGTTGGGAGTGTCACAGAATCTTAAAGATTATGTGTCAGTGAGGTGGGTTACTCTTTTAGCACATCACATAAATATCTTACATTTAGGGTTGTAACGGTATGAGATTTTCACGGTATGATAATCGTCTCAGAAAATATCACGGTATACGGTATTAAACAATCAAAACCAATCAAGTAAATTTCATCATTGATTATATATTAGTTAAACAACTTATATTCATCATTAATAATTCATAACAATTAATAAATTCTGGTTTGACTTAATTTTTCTAGATTCTGTAGTTTTATGATATAATACAAATATACTATCGAAAATGGTGGTAATGAAATGAATGCAAAAAGCTTTAACACTTTAATTAATGTTTTAAAATGTAATCAAATGAAAATAACTTTATGCTTTTATGTTTTCGTAAAGGACTGCACAACAGAGATTTACTAAATAAAAATAAGGAGAAAATTATATCCTTAAATCTTTCTATAAATTATTATTATTATTTTAGAAGTAGGCTACATTATAGTACAGTCGTAATTTCTGTCAATTTCTTCGAGTTAAAAAGCGGACTTTTATTTTGACGGGTTGTAGTGAAGAGCTTTGAGTGTCAGTGTATTTGACAGTGGTTTTCTCAAATAAAATGATGAAAGGATTATTAATTGTTCTCTCAGTGTCAGTGAGGCTCTCAGTGTTTGTGTCCATGTCCTCAGATAGTGAGACTGCAGGCGCTGTTAAACACTATGAGCGGTGCCAGCGCGCATACTTGAGTATGTAGTACACGACACAACGCCGCTCATTCACAGAGATACACGAAAAACAAACAGATTATATTTTTATATAGCAGTGTTTTTTCTCTTTAATAATCACAGACACTAGATCATGTCGTGATTTGACCGCTCTGTTTTTGATTTATTCATCAATCCATAAAATCGTGCATTTTATGTGACATCTGCATTGTAAATTCATTGTCATGACTGGATTCTGGGATTCACTCCGCATCACGGAAATCATAAGGCTTTAACCTTAAGTTATAAATGGGACATAACTGTATCTGCACGGAGGGATGGTGTTCTGAAATATAGGTATTGTTCGATGTGTTTCCTCTTTTTGCAGCCGCTTTGCGACCACAGTTTTTGCGAACTGTCTATCCTCGAGGACAAATTCGTCTTTTCTATATTCAAAGTAACGTTATTCCCATACTGCCAATTTTAATTTATATTTTGACGTGGGATAGAGATTAGAGATAGCTCATAACGGCCTCTGTCTCTGATGTTGTCTCCGCTGTATGTGTGGGTGGAGCAAGAGAACAGTTAAGTGGAAAGTTGTTGCCTAGGCGCAGGTGAGATTCTGCATCTTTTATTTTCTCCCAATACCGTAGATAAGCAAATTGTCAGGGTTCTGTTGTGTGTGTCATCTGTTGCTGCCTCTTGTGTCCATATTTGGTTTGTTTCCTGTCCTTGTTTCATGTCATTATGAGTTAAGTATGTTCCAGCTGTGTTTGTCTCGTTATGTGTTAATTATCCCTTGTATATTAGTCCTGTCTTTTGAGTTTGGTCTACTCGTTACTCCCGGTGTATCTTGTCTCTCAGCCTTGCCTTGCCTTGCCTTGCCTTGCCTTGCCTTGCCTTGCCTTGCCTTGCCTTGCCTTGTCTGCATTAAAGACTATTATTTGAGTTTACGTCCTCGTCTGCGTGTTCCTGTATTCTCCCTCGTGTGTGCACCGTGACACAAATGTACACGGTATGATAACCGTACGTGTTTATATCGCGGGATATCATCATACCGGTATATCGTTACAACCCTACTTACATTTAGGCATTTTATCATCTCATTTTGATGGAAGCAATAATCTTTTAAAGCCAGAATTATTTCGCACATGATACTGACATATTTTACTGGCTCTCACTGGTTGTCTTGAAGGGATAGAAAATTCTATCGTCATTTACTAAACCTCATGTCCTTCCAAATCTGTATGACTTTCTTCTGTGGAAAAACGTCTCAGATTAGGACTTTAACTATGGTTCCCTGAGAAGGGAACAAAACTTTGTGTCTATGATGACACTATGAGAATGCTTCTGCGTCTGAAGCACATGTTGAATCACTCAACGTCGCCCCGTGACGTGTACCGCGGAAGCTACAAAGGATACCCAAACATTATCAGCTTCTGATTGAAAGTATGGCAAGGAACCCATTGGTTACAGTCGGAACCTGAGACAATCCCTTCTAGTATGGGAACATTAAAGGGATAGTTCACCAAAGAATGACATTTTTTTGTTAAATTTGTTAAATTACTCACCTTCAGGCCATCCAAGATGTAGGTGGCAGAACAGTAAACAAGATTTTTAGCTGAAACCATGGTCCTTGGTGATTTAAACAATTCAAGTCAGTGGCTACCGTCACTAATAGAGTCAAAAAAAGATTGCACCGTGTTGATTGCTGCTCCACATAGACTTGTTCATTTTGTATGCATTAGTTTGATTTTGTTGCTTTTGTTTCACTCCGTGTACTCCACTATCATTTATGACTGCACTTCTGACAGATATGTGAAACACTTCTGGAGATATGTGAATCAGTTTGATTAAACACAAATGTAAGCATTAGAGAACTAAATCTGCTACCTGTGCTCTCTCGTGAACAACATGCAGCATTTTCCTGTGAAGTGTCCAATTTCTGGACAATAAAATGGACAGACTCAAAGGGCAACATATATTCGAAAGATTTATACGGAATTGCTGTGTTCTCTACTTTATGGAGACGTGGCTTGCTGCCAGCATGACAGACCACAAAGTCCAGCCCAGGAGTTTCTCAATCTAACACACAGATCGGACAAGCTCATCAGGAAAAAAGAAGGAGGCGTATGCTCTTATATAAACAACACATGGTGCAAGATTGTGGAAGTAATTTAACACAAATGCACATGCACATGATATTGAATACCTTCTGATAAAATACTGACTGTTCTATCTGTTGAGAGAGTTCTCAGCTGTGATTATGGCAGCAGATTATATTCCACCCCAAAAGAACAGAGAGCACTTTGAACAAATTTAACTATGTCATCATTAAATACGAACAGGCATTCTGATGATCTGCCTATCATCACGGGGGATTTTACCAGACCAACTTCAGGAATATACTGTATACCCAATATATCATCAGCATGTCTCCTGTCCCACTAGGGGCCCAAATACTCTTGACTACTGTTACACTTCACAGAAAGAACCATATCATTCTCTAACATGACCTCATCTTGGACGATCAGATTATGCCTTGATTCAACCGCTCCCTATTTACAAACATAAACTAAAGCAGAGGAACCTGTACTGCGTATTGTACAGTGCTGGATAACTGAGGCTGAGGAAAAGCTTTGGGACTGCTTTAAATCTGTGAACTGGGACATTCTGGAACATAGATTCATCTTCTGATTTGGATGAGTATGCCACAGTGGTCATGGACATCATTCAGTACTGTCTAAGTGACTGTATGCCCACTAAAACAGTTTACACATACCCTATTCAGAAAACATGGTTTCAGTCCAGTGACACAGACAGGATAACTAAGCAGGATCTCCGAATAGCAAAAATGGGAATACAGGGTAAAGTAGAACTACAGTTTAATTGCAGTAAAGATACGCATTAGATGTGGCAGGGGATTCAAGCCATAACAGACTACAAACCGCAAACACCGATTTGTTCTACAGCTGCCGGTGTGTCTTTCCATAATGAACTGAACATGTTCTATGCCTGTTTAGAGCTCGCAAATGAAGACTCTCCAATGCGAGCCCACAGAGCACCGCATGAGTCCAGTTGTCTCTGAGGCAGACATGAGAAAAACCTTTAACCGAGTCAACACTTGCAAAGCTGCTCCTGTGGCTCAGTGGTAGAGCATTGCGTTAGCAGCGCAAAAGGTTGTGGGTTCGATTCCCAGGGAACACACATAGTGATAAAAACATGTATATCCTGAATGCACTGTAAGTCGCTTTGGATAAAAGCGTCTGCTAAATGCATAAATATAAATGTAAATGCTGGCCCAGATCTCAGGATGACTTTTTTAAAAACTTGAAGTGTGAAACCAGCTGCTGTGTTTAGAGACATTTTTAACAGCTCCTTAAAAAGCTCAATTGTACCAATGTGCTTCAAAAATACCACCATTATTCCTGTCCCAAAGGGAAACAAAGTGAGTTGTCTTAATGAATCAGAATTAGATTTATTGCCAGTTATTCTTACGCATGCAAGGAATTTGTCTTGATGACTGGTGACCTGTAGCACTATGTATGTATAAAACATACCTGATTCAACTCATCAACTTGTTAGTAGGGACTACAAGAGCTGAAATGATTGTGTTGAGATGAGAGAGACATCTAAAATGTGTATTTGTAGAATGGGCCATAACTACTAGAGGCAAAGAATGGTCATGCGCCTCATATGCGGTCAAAATGGCCTCAACTATCCACTTGCTTATCCTCTGCTTGGCTGCTGAGGAACCCTGAGTGGGTGAACTGTAGCAAACCAGCAAGTGGTCAGCTGGACAAGAAACAAACTATATCTTGTACCTCTTCTCTACAGTCTGCAGGACCTATGGTGATCAATTTGGCAGATTTTCCACACTTGCAAAAAATCTATCCAGGGAATCAGTCTCTCGAGACTGACCTCTGGTGCGTCTTGAGTAGTATGTTCAGTCCCCTGAAGCAGATAACCGAACACACTGCTCTAATACCCTGCTCTCAGAGACCCAGATCTGTCTTCCCCGTGAAGGCTTTGGATTAAGCTTGCTAACAGAACTCAGGCAAAGCAGAACAGGAAGCAGAATGAACAAGCCTGTAACAGTAGCTCCCCCTCTCAGAAGGCACATCCTCATGCCGTAACTAGTCCAAACTGATGAGGGAGGGGGTGTGGGGCCTCTGGAGGAGGACAAGGGAATGGCGAAGGGCAGGGGATGAATGGAGATGATGACAGAAAAAAACCAAGGCGGCAACGATGGTGGGAGGAGCCAGGGAGGAAAGGAGAGCGCATGTACCCATCTCTCCATCTGTTTGCATTTGTTGATGATTAGTTCCCCACTTGCAGATCTAAGGGGGGTATAGTTTTACTACCTTTGGGCCCACCATAAGTGTGGAGAGGGGGGACCTGCTGCATGAGCAACAGCTTGTCCTCTTTTTCATATTACTCTGCTCTAGCTTGCGCCCTGGAAAGATCACTCCAGCTCTGCCTAATGGCGTAGAAACAACAGGGGTAGTAGCAGTTATAAGCTACAGCTCAATTGGCTTATAGCTATGCTCTATGTTGTGTTGCAAAAATGAGTACTCTCACAGCCGGTGGTGTACTAGATGCATCAATAGACTTCATGACAGGGCGCATCTTCCATAGTCGACAACGACTGAAGGAGGCCTACTACTATTTAGAAATTTAAACAGTAAAGAGTGATAATAAGATAGGGACTGACAGTAAAGTTTAACTCCGCTGCAGTCACAAAACTGCTCAGCAGCAGACAGGAACTAGCAGTGACATCACAATTCAATCAGTGTGCTTCATTTGCTTCATATGCTGTTCTGTGTCAGCACTGAATAGTGAGTAAATGATGGTTTAAAAATAAAACACCATGACAGAACTGACAGATGTGACAAATTTCATTTTTGGGTGAACTATTGCTTTAATTTTAATAAAACAACAAAACACAAAGAGAAAAATCACTCACTACTCTTGACTGAAAACACTTTAATACAGTTGCTTTAATAGGAATCAATCTATAGTTTTATTTTTAGATTTGTTCATTCGATTTCTTGAATGCACCTGCTAAACACACCTACTGTACCTGAAAACAAAGCACTGTTTGTTTTATTTGTATATTATGTGTATTTGTAATGTGTATCTTTGTTCTTATTTTTGAATAACAACGATAAAATAATGACAAAGATTTTTATATTCAGCCACTTTGGCCTAAATATCCACCATTCTTTTTTATATTTTGTTACCTTGAAAGGCTTTGCCTTTATAACAGGGAAATTAGTTTGGCTGTAATGCTCAGACAACTTGCAAAATAGTAAAACCAACATGACAAAGAATCGTGATAAAATCGTAAATCGTGATATTTAAAGAAAAAAATTGTGATATGATATTTTTGCCATATCGCCCACCCCTACCCAGTTCAATGCCAAGTTGTTTCAGTGCTGGAATTCCTGCAAGGTAAAACTGTTCTCAGGTACATGTCCTGGTATTCTCTGGTACTCACTTGAGCTGTAATGCTTGAGGGTCTGGTTGGTACCCTTTTTGAACCACTAGAGTCAGCACCTGTCATCTGACTCTAAAGATGTTTTTTCTTATGGCAGTTTCTTCTCTAAAGAAAATTGGGGATTTGCAGGCTCTGTCAGTCTCACCATCCTTCTTAGACTTTTCCCCTGGGTTGGTCAAGGCTATTTTTCACCCTCACCCTTATCTTCACAAACCCATCCACACCAGCCCGTGGCTTAAGTCACATCAGCTTTTTATATGCTATGAGGGCCACAACCAGGGGGCGGCTGCCACTAGGCAAACAATGTCACGTTGGGTGAGGAATGCTATTGCCCTAGCCTACGAGTGTGGTGGCTTCTGCCGCTTCTGTGAGAAATCACTCTCGAAGTCTTGAGATTTTGATGCCAGAAGATAGTCTTTATTATCAGAGATAATGAAGCCGAGAGACTGCAAAGGATCAGTAGAGTCTGTGTCTACAAACTCTTTTAGACAGTTTTTCCCCAAGACGTGTTCAATATATCAGTCAGTTTTGTTTATCAACCTTTTTACCTTTTCTGGCTGTGACTCAAAAATTTTTAGGAAGTAGACTGTAGGCCTCAATTTATGTTAAGTTGAATAAGGAGGCCTCATCATATATTTTGTCTAATGTCAAAATAGAATGTGGAGCTTCACCATATACTGTATTTTTGTAATGTCTGCACATTCCATTCTCTTGCAGGCCTCTGTACACACAGGCAAATACATGATTATAATAGTAGAATAACTTGATACTTAAATGGATTTATTCACATTGATTATACTTGATTAATTCATATTTTGATTAATAAAAATCTTCTACATAAGGGACGCAGCCAAGCTTCGCCTCTGAGTTAGGGCCCATTCAACCAGGGGGTTGAATCCTCTAAGGCTCTACCGAGAGGTGTCCACTGGCAGCAAGTGTGTGATGCAGCAGGCTGGTCCTCCCCACACATTCATAGAATTTGATAGTTTGGATGTCTGTGCTACTCTGGGCTCACATGTTCTTGCTTTAACATCCCAAGGTCATGTCTGAGACCTCTTCAGTGTTTGTGTGCACACACTTCACAACACGTCCAGACACTTTCCAGTGCGGCAGCATTGGTATTCTTGTTCCCATCAGTGTTAATGAAATGCAGCACTAAATTAAGCCAAATTCTTGGCGTGTTTGCCACACGTTTCACAACCAGTCAAACAAAAAATGTTCTCTTCAGTGTTAATAAAATGCAGCATCTCGTTCCCTCTTTATCAGGTAACCCAATATGTTATGATTGTTGGGAGGCAAGGCCACCAGCAATCTCCTCTGAGCCACAACATGTGAATGCTGGTTGCTTCCCGCAATGTAGATGATTTCAGATTTTGGAAATCATCTTGGATCATTTGGTTCCCACAATATAGACAAAACCACACAGACTCATCATTGTGCTGTCTTAGTTTATGGAAACCAGGAAACATGCTACTTATCTTTTGTCTCTTAATAGGAATTTGTTTGTGCTAATTAAAATCTATTGTCATGTCACAATGTATATTTTTGTTTATTTTAATATTATCAACATGTTAGCATAGCTAGCTATATGCTAGCATCAAAGTTTAATGTAAATGCAGGGTGATTCTCTCAAAGAATTATGGTAACACTTTATTTTGATGGTCCCTTTTAAGCATTCTGTTGACAATAAGTAACTTTGCACCTACATGTCAACAAACTGTCATTAGAGTATTAGTAGATTGTCTGATTAATATCTGCTAAATCTTTAATGTGATGGTCTTCCAACAGACAGTCTACTGACTATAAGCAAAGTCCCTTTCAAGGAAAGTCCGTTCACTCGGGTGCCATATTTGCAATGCCTCCGGGCAGCTCAGACAAGACCAAGCCCTATCTAAATGAATGGGGGAATCCTGAAATCTCAAAAACGGCTCGCTGAACTCGCAATTAAATTACATATTTCAAATCAGCAATAAAGTCTGAAATGAACTGCCCCATGCATGTTGTTTCTTATGCTCAAATAGCATTTAAAAATCTTATTTTTCAGGCTAGACCAGCCAGTGCGCATGCGTAGCTCCAACACGCTCATGACTGCACGCGCAGCTGCTGGGCCAGCACCAGGTTTCTATGGGAACCGGAGCTTCTAACGGCCTCTGCAGTGACGCAATGACTTTACCAATCAACGATTGTCTCTTTCATTTAGAAGGCGGGACTATCCCGCCATATTGCGCGTTGCACTTTCTCCCATTCATAAGTATAGGAGTGAACTGTCTTTGTATTTCTATAGTCTTTTCTATAAGTAACTTTGCAAGTACATGTCAACTTTACTTTAACCCTAACCCTTCCAGTCTACTAATACTCTACAATAGTAGATATGTAGGTGCAACGTTACGTATATTCAAGAGAATCTGTTAAAGAGACCATCAAAATAAAGTGAAGCCAGAATTACAAATGTCACTATAAATCTGTTTGCTTTTATCTTCTAATTTAATAAATCTGTGACCTTTTTTTTGTTTTTTTTTTTACAGTTTTGAGCCACCAGGGCCCATGTCTGCAGGCATGGCTTGTGAACTGGAGGTTATATTTAGACCTTTGGTAATGTTTTTCCCCACTTTATATTTGCATCACCTCTGGTGTTTGTCACAGAAAATATATTTATTTGCTTACTCTGTAGCCATTACATGCCCCTGTGGTGAATTGCCAGAGAAAATGAGATGAAATTCTGTTGTAACATTGTTTTTTATTACTATATCACTGCATATGAGCAAGAAAATTTGTAGATGAAACCTATAATTTCAGTTGAACATTTGCATTATTTGCTTTCTCTCTCTCTCTCTCTCTCTCTCTCTCTCTCTCCTCTCTCTCTCTCTCTCACTGTTGTAAATATAATGAAACTGATTGTAGAATGCTTAGTAATAAATATTCAATATTTGTTTTAGCTTGATGTGGATTTGGGTGGAATGATTCATTTTCAGTCTGCAACTGGCCCTTTTTCTGTTGCCATAAAGTGCTCCAAGAAAAAATGTGAGGTAAGGAGATTACATTATCCTTCACAGATTTCATAAGATAAGGAGCTTTTGATGAGCTGGTAATTTGTTTTTGTGTTTGTTTTTTCAAAAATCACATATCTTAATTTTTTCCCCAGATGGTTGTTGATCAATGTCTTGTGGATTTTGGTACTCATGTGGTTGGACAGAAAGTTTCACGAGTAATCACCTTGACCAACAGAGGAGCCCTAGGCACTCGTTACATGCTGACCCCCATCACCTACGGCCCCCTTCAGCAATCCTTCACAAGCACACTGGTGAACAACACTGATACATCTATAGTATATTTCCTCTGGTAGTGCCTTGTTTAAAGGCCACTGTGCTCATAAATGAACTGAGAGAGGGAGATAGTCCTTATGTAGTTTATGTTAATTTTTGACCATCACAAGTACAACCAAACCTGTGCAAACACACTGGCAACCCTGTGTTTAGGTCACATTTTGCAAACACATCTTGACAGTTCTTGACAGCTTTCATGAAATTCACCCATTAACTACAGTGTACAGTAATGTGTGTTAGTTAGTTACATTGATGACAGTCCTAATTATGAAGGCAAGCAGTTGTACATAATATCACTGATTAACAATTGTGCAAAGAGCAGGTCTTTGGGCTGTTAAGATTTCATTTTTATAGTCAATCTCTCTGCCCAGGTTTCTGGTAAAACTGCCAGTGCTGAGATGCCCAGTGTGAATGTAGAGAACACAGCAGAAATTCCATCAGGCACAGAGAACACAGGACACGCTGCTCACATTGACCTAAAACCAGGTAACAGAATGCTTTTCTCCTGTTGTGTAATGTTTTTTTGCAGTAATAGAGTTGTAATTGTGGTCATTTTAGTTGCAAACATGTAAAAATAATGACAGTGTCAACATAAAGTCCATGTTGACGTGACTGTATAATTTGTAATAGGCCTGTGTTTACTAGGCTCTTTGAGCAATGACTTAACCCCTTGTGCATCCAGCATCCCAAACATAGTCATCATAATTAGACTCCTTTATCACAGAGAAGACAATTCCAGAATGCATTGCAAAAAATAAATATAGCAGACGAGTCAAAGACAAATGGTGAATATAAAAACATATTTTTTAATTAAATTTAAAAAGTACTGAGAGAAATAGTTTAGTCTAATGAAAAATAATCAATCAAAACAAATTGTGCTGGCATCTGCCTTATGTCTAAAAAATGAAACAGAATTGTATCTTAATTTTACATAATTGTATATTAATAGATGTTTTTATGCATACCTACATAGATGTATTCATGTTGTAATTCTTTTTAATAGTAAATTCTCCTTGCCTGTAATGATAGGTGTGTCTCCTGTCAGCAGTCGTAGTCCTGATGAGCTTTTGATGGCTGATCCAGGATTAGTGGATACTACAGTGGAGCAGCAGAGCAGCTTTGAGCCAACTGAGTTTAGCATTGGAGAGGTATGAACGCATTGACCATTTACACACATTTAAGAAAACAAATCAAGAAAGCAAACAAACATGTAAAACAAGTATGGTTCTCAAAATGGCTTTTCCCACTTGAAATAATTAATCCTGGTACATTGAATCCTGGGTTATCTTGCTTTAGGTTTCACACTGCTCGTAATTTACCCTGGGTTTAACAATTAATCCTGGGTATTCACTAGCTGACTTTTCAGACTGTACATTTCTAAAACCCGGGTTAATGTTCTTATTTGCATATTGCAAATGCAATATTGGCTCTAGCATTCCGCATCCTCTTGTTATATATTGAATTTTTCCTGAATGGACTTTGGAAAGGTAAAAACGAAACATCCTCTTTTTGTCTGTTGCTAAGCCCCAAAAGCATTGTCAACCCTGCTTCATAACAGGGTTTCATAACCCCAGGTAAAAAGCATTGCTAAATTATAAGTGTGAAATGTATCTTTTAATTGGGTTTTAAAGCAGGGTTTAAAACAAGAAAAACCCAGGGTTAAGTGCAGTGTAACAAGCCCTAAAGTTTATTTATTTATTTGTTTGTTTGAATACACATTTATCAAAAGTGACTTAAAAATGAGTAATACAACAAAGAGCTTCACCCTAAGGGAGCAATATCATGAGAAGTAGTTTTGACCAACAGAAAGCTTTAATAGAAATTTCTGCTGACAATGACAGCAGTGGTTTATCCAATAATTGTGAAGAGCACCATAACCAGACATATACCCAGATACATACTTTCAACATCTTGGTAGCACTTACAGTAAGGTATCTTTTGTTAACATTAGTTAATGCATTAACTAACATGAACTAACAATGAACAATATATTTTTACAGAATTTATTAATCTTTGTTAATGTTAGTTAATAAAAATGTTCATGTTAGTTCACAGTACATTTAACTAATGTTAACAGATACAACTTTAAAGGGCATCTATTATGCAAAATCCACTTTTACATGGTGTTTGGACATAAATGTGTGTTGGTAGTGTGTGACACAACCACACACTGTATGCTGTCCTCCATTTTCTCTGCGCTCGAGCAGCTGTAACATCAACAATCTCTCATAAGCAATCCCGGTGTTCTGAGTTTGGATGTAAGTCTTAGAGCCCTGCATTTCAGCCCAGACTTTTTTATGCCCCTAGGGCCGGGCTTCGGGCCAATTTTCATGTCATAGTTCAGGCATCGGCCCTGTTTTAGGCTTCTCCTTATTTTTATATTTTAGACATCCATTAATTATGGTGATTAAAAAAAATTGCCGCACTAGTAGAAACAACATGAGACCATGCTACCGCGACTGCAGCAGCAGCAGCAGCGAGCGCAAGTGCCTTCTGCGCAGCTGGAAGAGGTTCCACATTCAAACACAATAGTCTAAAGCTTGAGCACCGCAGAGCACCGGCAAAAGTAATTACCATGAATGTGTCGGGGGGGAAATAGTAAGGAGATAAATATTTATTAATAAACTAGTGTTTTCTGAGTCAGTGTCGCAAGGATGAAGTTACCGATCCTGACTCGCCATCTCCTCATTGGACGCGCCTTTAGAGAGAAATGCATCTTTACGGATTACACAATGAAAGAGTTTTTGTTTTCGATTTGTTTTATTTAAAGCTTTCTATAGATATATTTTTTTATGTCTATGTGGCATATATTTGCTGAGTTTCGGTTCATTTTTGTGAAGCGCTCCTGTTCAAGACCGAGACAGCAGAAAGTGCATCATGTTTGTTTTCGTTATTTTGTCAATGCACAACGTTTTGTTGATATTGTGAGTGCACACAAATAAAAGTAGACCCTTTACAGATCCAAATGATGTATTACTCTTACCTTTATGAGCAAAAATGGCGGCTTATTTTAATTCCACTCTCCACACAAACGATTGGATACGCACCTAAAAGCGCACATTTATCTAGGTTTAATGTTTAAACTAACATTGTTATATGCTTGAACTGTTTTATATCTATAGATTTTATTTTAGGCAAGTCGTGATGATTTGAGAAGGCAAAATTGATCAAACATAGGCTATGATCAACTCACTGTCTGCCGCTGGCCGCTTGGTCGTTACTTTAAAAAACAAAAACATACATTTAACAAAAAAAATGCTCCAAACATTTTTCTAAATTAACTTAATAAAAAAAAAAAAACTAAACAAAATATAATTACTTTGCCATTACATACAAATATCTATTACATACAAATTGTAATAGCTGAAACAGTAGTATAAGCTGTTTTGGGAGAAGGGGAAAAAAGATGGGCTCAGGTCGGACTCGTGCCAATAATAATGATAAGCTGTCGGACAAGGGCCAGGTTAGGGCCTGAGCATCTCGGGCCAGGGCCGGGCTAGAGCCTGTATTTGAGGCCCGTGCAGGGCTCTAGTAAGACTGAACATAAGAGTCTTCATTTTCTCCCAACATCTGAGCCACTGAGGACGCAGTCGATTATTTATTTTTTTCAAGGTAATGCTCCTCAAAATCTACCTAAATACGTTTGTCTGCGCAAATCATTTCACTCCAGACTGCTTTGTGAATGTCATGAAGTTATAGTGCTTAGCTAATGTTTTAACGGTATTTATGTGCATGCAAAGACGTCCTCCCTGTGCTGTCGAGTCCGAGCTGCACCGATGACAAGTCAGCGTGATGCAAGCTTTGTAACATTGTGCTGTTTCGTCCCACTTTCGGTGTGTTTGGCTTCCCATTATGTACGGCTGAACACCTGTTCTCTCGCTCTCAGTCATGTTGCTTCTACTGAAGCGATTTATTGCTGTAGGTATGCACAGCAGAGCTCTATACAGTACACTGTCTTCTGAAGACAGGACGGGAATATGCAGCTCATTTGCATTTAAAGTGATACACACCAAAACAGCTCTTTTATAGACATGCCACAAAAATTACATTTTCCAGATGTTATAATAAATGATTTGTGATTTGAAGTGTATTTATAACTTCACAGACACATTCTGGTGACACCCAAGACCAATATTACACCTCGTAAAAAGGGGCATAATAGGTGCCCTTTAAATTTGATTTATGTATTAGTAAGTTTTGAACTTAATATTAACTAAGATTAATAAATGTTATATAAATATTGTTCATGTTAACTAATAATTGATGTTAACAAATGAAACCTTGAAGTGCTATCAACATCTTAAAGAGTCCCGATTCAGGTCCTTGGATCACAGTGGTGAAGCAGCGTAGATAATGCTGCGCTCTAGGCTAAGCAGCAAAGACTTTGGTAAGTAAAGATAAAATAAAGATAAAAATTAAAGTGTATTTCACTGAAGAAAAATTCTTGCTTTGTCAGTGGGCAAATGATTGCCCATGGTGTGAGTAGCTCCATAGGAATCCATTGATACAATTCTAAATCCTCTCTGGGGTGAACATTTGTGCTGAACATTAGTGTTTGGTGAAATGGCCTTTCATGCTGTGCAATGAAGCACCACTATCAATAGCTGCAATTTATTCATAGTGAATCTCACTTTGATGTGAGAGTTAAATGGAAATGTAACAGATTGATTGTCTCTCTGCAGGCTTATGTTGGTGATGTCGGCCCATTTATGAGTGTCAAACTACCCATCATCTTCACACCAACGATTCCAGGGGAGGCAAAACTGGATTTCCAAATCACGTTTTCTCAACCTAGTTGTGAACCGGTATAGTTTTCACGTAAAACTATGTTTTATATTTGCTTTAATAGCTCAATAGATTAACTTGACTTTTCTCCTTGTTTTGTTTTCTTGAATGCATAGATTGTGGTTTCAGTTTGTGGGGTGGCAGAGAGCGCACCTGTTTGGGTGACCAAGCCAAATATTGACCTAAAGATCTGCATGTATGATCGACTTTATCAGGACAGCATTGAAGTTCAAAGCAGGTGAATTGCACCATTTATATTTTTATCAACACAACATCCACATCAGCCACTGATCTCTATATATCACCGGATTGTAATGTAATGTAAGGGAAACAGGTCAATTTAGCTCAAAGGGAATCATTTATGATTTTCTTTTAGGGAATTTGAACAGACTCACTGTTTCATGGCTGATCACTGAGTCGGCGATTCAGTGAACGAGCCGTATAACATCAACTCTGCACTGGATATTAAAATCCAAAATATAGTCAAAACACTATTAATTAGCACAGTAACAAGATCGGCAGTTTAAGACATTAACTTGTAAGCACAAAACACAAGATACTTCTCTTTTCAATATAAATAAGACTTTATTGGATAAATCTAAGACATGTTAACTAATCTAACATGAACACACGCATTCACACATTCAGTTGCAGGAAGAGAGAAAGTGAGGAAAGGATGAGTTTAAATCAGAATGTTACCTTATCAGTCACATGGTCTGAATTTTCCCGTTCTTGGAGAGTATAATTTGGACATGATTTCTATAACCAGAATATGATACATTTGACAAAGAACTGATTGATAGAAACATTTCATGCTAGAATTGTCAAACTCATACATACCAAACATGAATATTACCTTAAGGCTTAAGCTATTCAATACTTATTAAAAAGACATACACAATAAGGGATTAGAACATGATAGTCACATGTGTGGGTTATATACATAATATGGAGTTATGCATAGAAATGATTAGTTGCTCCTAAGTCCTTTTAAGATGATTTTAGGTGCATATGGAAAAGACAGTCTCTGTGTAGTTCTGTGTAGAACAAAAAGGTCAAAAGGGGTTTAGAAGGAATTTCAGTCTGGTCTTTGTCCTCGAGTTGGTTGGGGGAAGTCAATCTAAGAAAGCTCGTGATTTCTATCGTGGAACACGTGATGGCCATGCTGTGCATCTCTTTCACCATCAATCTTGTTTACTTGCCCCAAATTTGACAAGCTCCTTCCTGAGTTGGAATTATCAATAAGTGTTCCTTTTGTTTTAATGTTGCAAGCTGCTCAAAGCTGCTAGTTGGTGGACTTGCTTCAGACTAGTGGCACCAGGATCTGGACAGATTTATGACATTGTCTTGTGGTCCTGTTTGTGGAATTCATGTTTCAATCATGTTCTGATCGAATCCTAAATTGTCTGATTCGTTCTGATATCCTACACTGCATATTTAACAGTCCCACCAATGTGGATTTGAATGAGTGCTATACACAGATCTCCGCTGCTTCTCATACTTTGTTTATTTTTCTGGTTATATAGTCCAATTTTTGATTTGTGAAGCATGTGCTGTAGGAAGAAAATGTTTGGTAGAGATTACTAAAACTAAAATCTTACCTAAAACACCATGGCTATCACATTTATACAATCCAGTGTAATTGTATGTTTGTGTTTAAATTGAAAATGAGTCATCCTTCAGATATGAATATAATGGTTCTCTCTGTTTATGTCTCCACTTTCTGTCTGTTTTTCTGATTGATCGAGTGTGAATATCTGGTGTTTTTTTTCTTCTTTCTTTCTTTCTTTTAAGGGCCAGCACAGCTCTCAGATTGACATTCAAGGTGTGTAAAGAGATGAGGAACCATATGTCCATCTTGCCTAAAACAGGATTTATCCAGGCCAAATCCAGCTTCTGTGCTCCGCTGAAATTTCTGCCCAGGTAGTCCTTAATAATTTAATAATAACCACTGTGTTGCTCTGAAACAATTCTGCTGTGACTTTGTTTGGAACCATTTTCATTGGCGAAATTGAGCAAAAACAGACAATACTGACAATATTATCTAAAACATAATATTAACTGCTTGTTTATTAAACTGTGAAATTTGAAAACATAAAACTGCATTCTAATAGGCTACATCACATAGTCAGTCGTCATTCTGCATCATGTTCATCATCGCTAAGCAATTCCATGCCATGTAAGATAATGTACAGGTCTGTGCTGGGGCAGAATGCATTGAATGCTTTAATCATTTTAACACTGAAGTTTTTTCCATAATTAATTGCACCAAATTAACATGGAAATTGACCGTAACGCCTGTTATTTGTAACATAATACCTCCAACACTGTTTCATTTAAAAAGGTCTGCTGATTACCACTAAATGCTTCATACATCATGAAATGATGTTTGATGCAAACACTGCTTGGATGGATTAAGGATGGATTTAGGGATTTGCTCAGAGAAAGTTACAAAAACAAACAAACAATAAATAACACAAAATATGATGGTTGTGAAAAATAAACTGTTCCCTTCCTTGAAAAATGTAAATTATATCATAGGAACATCTCACAACATAACACCTTGAACCATCAATAAAAGCTCCTGAGAGAAGCATTTAGTTGGAGCTGAATTTGAATGAGGCTGCTGAGATATTTTTAAACCTGAACTGTAACGTGGTGTGCTGCAGTGCTGTAGGCTCCTGAGAGCGAGGCTGAGAAACGTGTGTGTGTGGTGCCCTCTTCCTCGCCCACATTTTTCATCAGACAGAACAGCATATTGATATCTAAGCTGATTTGAGGTCAGATGAAGCAGCATTACGTGATCAAAGTTAATAGAACATTTCGTGGGCCTGACGTGCTGCAGTGGATGAAGTGAAATTGCATTAATCTGCTTTCGAAAGCTTTAAAATGCAGATTAGAACAGCATTAAACAGCGTCTGCACTCTTTCTCTCATCTCTCTCTCTCTCCTGTGATCCAAAACCCACAGATCTGTCTTGACTCCTTCTTATGTAATGCTGTTCACATGGCTCATTCTCACTGGAGCCTTTTGTGGGTCGTTATTATGGGCTATTGTTGCACAGCTCTCTGTAATACTTGATTGTGATTGATTGACAGCATCCTGTGGTCAAATAAATAAGGGTTAACGTGCAGTCAGACTGTCATTTTTGCCAATAAAAAACGATGACAGGGTGATCCTGTATCTCAGTAAGAGGTTTATTAAAGTAATAAGCCCCAAGAAGCTGTGGTTTACTAAAGCCCCAGTGCTTTTATAAAATGTGGCTTATTGCTTTTATAAAACGATTAGTATGCGCTTAGCCCGCCCATTAAATAAAAGTGAACAGCAAAATATGACATTTTAAAACAATTTCTTCAATGCTGTAAAACTGATAGGAGCACACACAGAGCAGTGGCGCAGTGATACTGATGTAATGAGGTCACAGGTGTGTGTTTGAACATGGCTCAGCCAATCATAATCAAGGACCGGAACTATCCTTTTAATAATTTGAGATAATGTCTGGATGACTGGATTATATCTGTTATTCTGTATTGTTTCATGAGACTGATATATGTTCGGCATTTGTCTAGCAGCAGCCTATTAAAAAGACGAACATTGCAGTTTAATCCATCCATCTATCCATGTAAGATATTACATTCAATATATAATAAATATAATAAAATTAATACTGCCTTCTGAGGCCGTTTTTATTAGTCATTTGTAACTGTACACTTACATAATCAAAAATGGTGCAAGTGATACAAGAGATATGAAAATAGTATTGGTATGTTGCCATTGGCAACATATTCTTTTTTTGACACTTCAATACCATGACTAACCAATCAGAATCGAGTACTGCAGAGACATGTACAATAATAACATATAATGACTCTAAACTGTATATTAATACTTTATATTTTCTATATAGCTGTGCTAGTTTCTCTCTTCACTCCAATTCCATTTATTAACATTAGTTGATACATTAACTTACATAAACTAAAATAAACAATTTTTTTTTCAAAATGTAATGATTCATGATTTAAAAAGTATTAAATACAAATGTTGAAATGAACCAAAGTTAATAAATGCTCTAGAAGTATTTTTCATTGTTAATGTGTGCTACATTAAGTTGCTGCAGCTGTTAACACTCCCCCGCTGAGAGGCGCACACACCGACTCATACTGTTTCCCGAGCGTCTATGCAAATGAGGCTTAGGACTGAAAATTCAGCTTGTGAGACAGTGAAACACTGTATGTAAAATTATAGAGTTACTTTATGTTCCTTGTTCTCTTGATGTGGATATTTGTGTGATAGTGCTTCTTTTTGAAAGCTCACTTTGATTTCTGCTTTTAGAAAGCATATGCTCTTTTTGTCTTTCTCATTCTGTCTGTCCGTGTGTAACGTTACTGTGACAGAGCTTGTTTGAATCAGACACACTGACTACGTTTACATGGACATCAATAATCCGATTTTAATACGATTAAGACAATACTCTGATTAAGAGTCTACCATGTAAACAGAGATTTTTGATTACCTTAATCCGGCTAAAGTCATAATCGAAGTAAACACAAATCGAATTAAGACATGTGGAGTATTCCGATTTTAGTCGCATTATTGAAGTGCGGTACAGACATGTATCACCTTAATCATAATATTGTCTTATTCAGAATAAGGTAAATAATTAGATTACTGATGTCCATGTAAACGTAGTCACTGACAGCTGTTTCCCAAGTGCTGCTGATTATGTCTATCTATTGAAACACTTAAAGTTTACAACAAAGCTCTCACTTGTGTTCATAAGTTAGCATGCCTATAGAGACAAATGTGTGTGTGTGTGTGTGTGTGTGTGTGCAGCTTATAAAAATGAAGGTGGTTCTTAGTGCAGTGATGCATTTTTATGCCAACTTTTTTTTTTGGCATGCTAAACTCCATCTAAAATTCTTTAATAGTTATTATACATGCAGTTTTGTGCACTTATATTAACTGTGAGACTATATGGAATATTTGTACTTTATTACCATTAAAATAAATTAGTGAAGGCAAACATTCATATATACAATCCCTTATACATTCAAATAAAAAAAATATTGATTTAAAAAGGCACATTATGTAACTGTTTGAATTAAGTCCAAAACTAAATTATTGCATGGAGTTTTGTAGTGGTTCTCACATGTAGCACCATATATGTTGTGAGTTTAGGTCACGTCACTTAAGGTGAGCGTGAGAATGTCAGATGACTCCATCCTCCTTTTACCTCGGGCCACCAGCTCAGGACACCTTAACAGTAAAGAAGAATCATAGAGGATTGTTAAGTAAATAATAATAAAATAACAATTATGTAAATTTTATTAACACAACAAAAACCACTAAATGAATACAAGGAATAGAAAAGGAAATATAGCTGAAAATATAAAATGTTTCTCTGAATCTATTAAGGGCGAAGAACCTTAATACATATCAAACAAAAAATTATTTGTTATTAACTGACATCAGCTATACAACACATAATGCAATTTAAACAATCTTATTACTGACAATATAGAAAGCCAAGGTCTCTAGAAAATATTTTCCACATGGTCCACATGGTTAACCTTGTTGCAGATGCATCTGTATTGTTTTCTGCCTCTCTGGGCCAGAGTCAGAAATTGGTCACTCTGGTTTTGCCTCTCTGGCATTGATACTTGGGACATGCAACGTTTGTTGTTGTCTTGCCAGATGAAGGCTCAAAATATTTGTTAATGTCTCTTTCCTTACAGGCTGGAGACTCAGAACAAGGAATGGCTACTGAATGGGTACTTTTATCCCGTTCCAATAATGAGGAGATTGCACTTTGGCATTTTTCCACTTCACTGCTGTGACTAGCTTTTGACATCAGAGGTGGCACACACAGCGTGGCCCACTACCAGAATACTTTTGGCAACATTCTAAATGCTTAGAGTCCAAACATGATGGAGAAAAAAAAACTGGCCTAAACATTTAGAATGAGTTTGAAGATGGGTGAAGGGCAGTTAGTTCCTATGAAACAGCATGTGGACCAATACAAAGTCCTCTCCTTTCCAGATCTGGGACTGATTTCTTCATCCTCCCTCTAAGAGGTGTCTGGCAGTTGTCCTAGCAGCCATATCTGATAGTGATTTATTTGTGTTTGTCCAGCAGAGATTAAATCAAAATGTATCAAACCTTTCTCCACTGTGGCAGTCAGAGAGGGGTCCCACCATAATACAGATCTACAACACTTGTAGATCAGTACATTAAATATCTGCTTCCACTAATCATCCTTATTGATTCATGCTGGCTAATTGACAGTTAATAATAATTTAAAGTAATGTTAGATAGAGCACTAACCTGTACATGCATTTAAAATCAAGTACTTTTGCACTAAAGTAAAAATGGTAAGTAAAGGGGTACTTACAGTTTTACTGGAGTTATATTAGGGTATGCATATTTTACTCAAGTACTATACTCGATTTGTGTTACACTGTGTGTAGCAGTGTGTTTTCCTTCAGCTCAAGTCAGCTAAAAATAGCTTTTTAGAGCAGAGAATGTGTCGGGATGTATTCACAAGCAAGATCCAATCAGATTCCTGTTAGCGGTGTTTGTTCCATCGACAGATGGGCTGGGTGGCGTCCCGCAAAGCTGTTCCACGATGCTGTGCCAAGCCAATTCAAGAGTGCCACTCCGACTGATTCCATTAACTCAGAGGAAGCAGTTCCTGAAAGTCTATGACTGATAATACGCTTAAAGGAACAGCTCAGGCAAAACTGAACATTGTTTATTCACACTCATATTTCTCTGTTCAGCAACTCCAGAGATCATGAATTATTACTTTTATTGTTCTGTTTTGTTTTGTAATGATCTTGACTCGCTGACCACAAACCATTTAATCTGCTCAGAATCACTGTAGTGTCTCTGTAGAGCTTCCTCGTGTGTGTACCTGGTAGTCCTTACATTATGAGGACAAAAAAGTGGAGTAATACCAGTAAATTTTGACCTTGTGGGGACATTTTTTAGTCCCCACGAGGAAACAAGCTTATAAATCATATACAGTAGAATGAAGTGTTTTAAAAATCAAAAATAGGAGAACGTTTTGTGTGAGGGGTAGTTTTAGGGTAAGGGGATAGAAAATACAAAATACAAAACTGGAAACCAGGATGTGTGTGTGTGTGTGTGTGTGTTTATGCATGTTTCTGAATGTTAAAATTTCTTTGGTCACACCACATTTGATTGAACACAACTTTGATTTGGCGGCAAAAGGTTTTCTTATCAAAATGTTTATTCTTCTGATAATTTTTTTTTCTGTATTTGAACAGGAGTATCACTGAAATATCAAAATACATTTTTATTCAGAAATCAAAAAATATGCTCATAAAAAGGTGTTTAGATCACTGATGCATTTTAATGTATTAAAAAAGATATGACAAAATTATTTTCTCAACCATGCAGAAGTATATGCACTTTTAATAAATTCTTATACTGAGATTAATAAATACTGAATATTTAAGATCTCGAGGAGATCATGGCAAAACATTTTTTTTTTTTAACTTCTCTTTATAGACAGAGCCTGTATGCGGATGCCAAAAGCTTCTTCAGTAAAGACACAGGAGTTCTGGAGGTTCCCCTGACTGTACAAGTAGCTGATCAGGTAGGAAGTCTCATTCTCAAAGTAAGGATATCTTTCAGATCTGCCCATTTTTACATCTAGTGGCTCATTGCCAATCATTATTTTTAATTCATGTATTCTCATGAAGCCTGAATTAAAATGTAATTCTCTCTAATTTTTGCTTTTATAATGAAAAAACATGCCATGCATAAATCGCTGCCATGATGCAAAGGTATTTTGGGTTTTCGCTAAGGCATTGCTATGCGGTTGCTAGATACTTATTACATATGTTTCAGTTAATGAAACCTCTCATTTTCTGTAATCAATCAATCAAGCAGCCAATTAATCAAATATGAATGAATGAATAAATGATGCATTTATATAGCGCTTTCTTGTGTATTGCTGTACACCCAAAGCGCTTTACAATCATGTGGGGGGGGGTCTCCTCAACCACCACCAGTGTGCAGCATCCACCTGGATGATGCGACGGCAGCCACAAAACAACGGCGCCAGTGCGCTCACCACACACCAGCTACAGGTGGAGAGGAGAGAGAGAGAGATGAAGCCAATCAAGTTGATGGGGATTATTAGGAGGACATGATTGATAAGGGCCAGTGGAGGGAATTTGGCCAGGACACCGGGGTTACACCCCTACTCTTTTACGAGAAGTGCCATGGGATTTTTAATGACCACAGAGTCAGGACCTCGGTTTTAACGTCTCATCCGAAAGACAGTGCTTTTTGACAGTATAGTGTCCCCGTCACTATACTGTGGCGTTAGGACCCACACAGGGTGAGCACCCCCTGCTGGTCTCACTAACACCTCTTCCAACAGCAACCTAGTTTTCCCAGGAGGTCTCCCATCCAGGTACTGATCAGGCTCAACCCTGCTTAGCTTCAGTGGGCAACTAGTATTGGGCTGCAAATAATTCTATAAATAATCAGATATTAAAAATCCCGTGCCAGATGTACATGGGGCCTGTGATATTCTTGTCTCTAGATATGGCTCAGCATTACAGAAACTTCCTATCTCAATTCCTGACTTATGATTTGAAAAAGTTCCATTTCCTCAGTGAAATTACCATGTTTACTAAACATGGGATAGAATTCTGAGTTTGGATGTTTCTGTAATACCCTCGGGTCCATACTTCATTGCAGGTTTGGGGGATTTTTTTTTTACCCATTTTATCAGCTGTTTGCTATGCTTGCAAAGCAGCATGCTCAAAGGAATGCATTACTTGTATTAAGTTACACCACTTTTGCCCTTTACTTTGTTTATAAAACCCCCCATAATCCTCAGAACTGGACACTGGTTGTCATCCCTCTATCTCAGCATGCTAAAGCAGAAAGCAGGATCTCACCTCGTCCTCTCATCCTTTTCCTCAGTCAGACTCCTCATTCACGCCAGGACTCTTACTGATCCTAATCCTGTGCCCGGACCAGAGTGCTGGCACATAACCAGATTCTTCTGGCCTCCCCAGCAGCCTCACCTCACTATCAAATGCTTCATTTAACATTAGTCATATCTGTAACTGACAATAATCCTGATGCATGCCAATCAACATGCTGATTTTTGAGAAAATGAGCAGAAATGTGGCAATCAATCAGCTCTATTAATTTACACTAAAATCCAATCAGTCCTATAATGAGTTTAATGAAACATAATGCAGGCTCTATAATCTGTATACTGTAAACAAAAAGGTAATTTTGAGTAGCCAGTTAGTTAAGAAATGTTTCCTCCAACAAAAAAATTTCAAGCTTTACATGTCACCACAAAAACAAAAAACACATACTGAAACAAGACAGGGCAAGGCTTGACTGGATAAAGCAAGACTTAAACGGGGACAGGCGATCTGTCCTGCAGAGTTTAGGTATAACTCTGATAAAACTAATCTGGTTTCAGCCTTTTAGTAATCCTGAAAACATTGATTAGTTGGTTTCATATGTATATGGTTAGGGTTGGAGCTAAACTCAGCAGGACAGTGGCCTTCCAGGATCAAGTTTTTCCCATCCCTGGAGTAAGATCAAGATACATGAGCGAGAGTGGCAGACAGAGGTGGGAACAATTACTAGAATGAGGACTAGACAAAAGCTAAACAACGGGCGCATTAAACAAAGACACTGTGGGTAGGGTGTCAAGGCAGAACCCTGACACAACAACCACATACACATTTTGCAGACAAATGCCTATCTGAGTGCTAACTTTACCCAATTTTTCTTTCAAATTAGGGTTTGAAATTAACAACTGACAACCCAGCTGTCAGTTTTTGATTATTGCTATCAACTCACTAGCCTACTGATCTAGGTTTTATTTTAATTTGTGTTGCACTACTTAATTTTAAAATTTAAATTATTTTTTTCTTTGCCATTTAATACAACCTTCTGACTGGGACTGTTCTTGCCTTACACCACCTGAGTAAAGGTTATTGTTAGGCAGCTATAGAATAAACAGCAGGTTTGGACAACCCAAATTTACTGCAGGATGGTGCTATTCATGAGGTCAACATATTTTAAAATGCACATATTTTCAGTGTGGCCCCAAACGATCTCACTCTATTCTTTGATTAGAGCTTTGTGGAGCTCTTGTGGCAGGCCAGTTAGCTAGATTGCAGTAAAGAGAACTGACCTTGTGGATAGAAACTACATTGTTGTGGACAGACTTCCACAGTCCTCACCTATAGCTGAACTTTTTTTTAAGGATGCAATCAAAAGCTGACGAAAAAGATGAGTTTTCAGCTGTCATTTGAAAACTGTCTGGGATTCAGCATTCCGGATGGGGAAGGGAAGATCATTCCACCAGCCAGGAACAGTGAACAAAAATGTTCTGGAAAGTGATTTTGTGCATCTCTGTGATGGTACCACAAGGTGTTGCTCACCTGTAGATCTCAGGCTTCGTAAGTGTGAGTGGAAGTAGGAGTGCGCTGAACCTGTGGCTGTTCTATACGCAAGCATCAATGTCTTGAACTTGATGCAAGCCACAACCGATAGCCAGTGCAGGGAGATAAAGAGAGGCGTGACGTGGGCCCTTTCGGGCTCGTTGAAGACCAAGTCGTGCTGCTGCATTCTGAATCATTTGTAGAGTTTTGATTGCGCATGATGGAAGTCCTGCCTAGAAATGACAAGGGCCTGGACAAGAAGTTGTGCAGCATGCTCCTGACCTTGGGATGATTTTTCTGATGTTGTGCAATGCAACCCTGCAAGATCGAGCAGTTTTTGCAATGTGGTCTTTGAAAGTCAGCTGGTCATCAAAGATTACACCAAGATTTCTGACCGAACTTGATAGGGTAATTGTTGATGAACCTAACTGGATGGTGGCATCATTCTGTAGAGTCATAGTGGCAGGGAAGATGAGAAGCTCAGTTTTGCCAGGTTGAGCTGTAGGTGATATTCTTTCATCCATGCTGTATGATGGGTCCGATTGCAGATCACAATCAGATCATAAGATCACAAGTCCCAGAGGAGGGCGGGAAGGAGCTTAGGAGGTGGATGCAGGGCAGGAACAGAGATAACAGAGGTATAACCAAGGGATGAGTTGATGAGGTAGAAGCCAAGGTGGAATCTTCTGATGGGCACGGAGGTTCTGGGTGGAGTTAGTGGATCAACTTCAGGGTTGGACTGGTGAACACTCAGCCTGAGGCCAGTTTATGGTGAACTGATCTGGATACGAAGGGCTGAGGGGAGATTAAGGCATGGCTAAAGTAAAGAGTTTCACAAATAGATCTCTAGGTAGATACAGGACAGACAAATATCTCAGGAACAAACTCCTTGATCGACATAGAACAGACGGAGTATTAAAGCACAGATCTCTCTGTAGACTCAGAACAGGCAGAGGAGGTAGGAGTGGGAGGCGGGCAGGAACACAGATTTCAGTAATTGTTGGGTGTTGGGTAGTCTCAGCCTCAGCCCCATTCAACCGTTGGCTGAATGTCTAATGCATATGGTACACAAAAGTGGAAACACTTCAAGAGTTTCGAAGTCGTCGTCGGATTGGTTGAATTATACAGGATTTCCGGGAGACGTGTGTGTCGCATTCTTTAACGTTCAGCCTGGAAACCAAGAGGCCGTGACGCTAAACCCCCTCACGAAAGAAGAAAGCTGTCATGTTTACCACTGTGACGACGAGCGCTTGTCAGGATCAACTAAACACTGAATTTTCAAAAGTATGTGAAATATTTAAAGTTCGCGGCATAGAATCTTTAAAATACGTCAGAGAGTTTTACACACCGGTCTGTTATTGTGGCGACATTTCCATGCTCCGAAACTTGACGCTGAATAAAACGAATTGAAATTGGTTGTTTGACATGTCGGTGACAATGAAAGCTACCATAGATTCCAGACCAGCCTTCAGTCTGAAGGTCTGGCTACTCGAGACTAGGTGTTGGGTAATGAAACAGGCTCCACTCCATACCCTCATATTCCACTCATAGGTCCACAGAAACTGGTGATGTTGCTGGCTCAAACACTTGAACAGACGCGGTTGGCTTAGGCTCCCGGGTGATCTGTGGATCAGGTGTCCACTCTGGCTCTTATATCACAGCAGGCTCAGTCTGCAGTGTGCTGGGGCCAGTTGCACCAGCTGGGCGTACACTCTGTTGTAAGACTGGTTGGACGTAAAATGCGCTTTAATTCGTGTGTAGAATTAATACCCGTTGCACTATCTAGGCGTAGTGCTACGTCTGAGACTAAATCTTGCGCCTAGTCAAAGGTAGGTGTAAAGTGATTTGCTCGGACATAATTAGTGTTTAGGATTAATGTCTGTTAATTAATTATTATTACTGCAGACGTGAACTGTAATGTTTATGGTCTTTTCAGACAGGATAAACGATATCAATTGCGAAGCTCAGTGTAGGCTATACCACACTGCCGACCATAATTGACCTAATACAAAATATATTTCTGTACAGAATTATTTAGTAAAATATTACATATGATCTGGGATTATTAACTGTACCATTCGACATCTTGCTTGGAAGGACAGTATAAATGCTTGGAAATATTTCCAAGTCCAGCGCACCTGCCCAGTACTGCCGCTCCCTATACGCAGAGTACGCAGTTTGCGTAGGGCACCAACTCCCAGGGGGGGCACCATCCCAGTTGCTCAAAAAAATAAAATAAAAAAAAACCTGACGCGCTATTCCTGTGACCGCTCGCACCTCATGTTTGCGGCTGAATGCAAATGATCATAATTGATGGACAACTATGCCCGTGAAAAGTCATCAGCAATCCGGCGCCAAGAAAAAAAAAATATATATAAAAATAAAGGTGAAACCCGTGCATCACTTTCAGGCACATTCATAATCCTGTGAAACTTTTTTGGCTGTTGACGTTAATAACGTGTTTTAATGTCGGTAATAATTTCACCACCACAACGCATCTAATATTCTCTCTGAGTTTCCATGTTCCCTTACTAAAATTAGCCATGGTTTTAACATGAATAAAACCAAAAATCATCGTTCTTGTAGCCATGGTAACCGCAAATTAACCATGGTTTTTTTACTTCAAATAATAGCTCATTTACAAAGAAGTATTAAAATAATTTTTAATTTAAAATAAATTTTGTGGTTATAAAAACAGACCTAAGCCAACAGCAGCCTTTAAAATTACTTAAAATATATTATATAAAAAACAAAAAGGCAATAATGATTGGTTAATTAATAATTATATGGCTTCATTGAATAACACTGTTAAAATAGCTACATAATGTAATACAAAATAAACAATTTATGTACATTACATATTATTACAAATGCCTGCAAAGGGAGCCAAAGGCCTGGTAATTTCTGCTGTTATAGGCTATACAGGACGATCAAATCCTTGTTTAATATTGACCAAACATTTAATTCAAATATTCACTTAATCTTTCATTTTTGGCCACCTTTTTGCTACATGACACAGCCTCTATAATTTCTTCAACAAAAAATTAAAACATGTGGATATCACAACCCTTACAAAAATTAACCATGGTTTTATCATAGTAAAACGGCTTAATTTTCTTTTGCGTGATTTCTGAATGCTTGAGACTATAAAAGCAATCAGACAACTGTATTAATAAAATCATAGCCATAGGTAACTGTTTAGAGCTACAGTTGTAATTTGTAAATAATTCAATTTAATTACAATTTATTTATTTTTTTACTTATATATGTTATTAAAGTTCTAATTTGATCCCTGTTTTTTTTTTTTTTTTTTTTTTACTTCCATAATATTTGAGAGAGGGGGCACAACAATACAATCCTGCTTAGGGCACCCATTTGGCCAGCAGCGACCCTGCGCCTGCCATCCAATAATTGCAATAAGTTTTGTGCTTTGTTACTTTTAATCAGAAATAAAGTATCAGCTTTCAAATTCTGTCAATTTTATCACAAAATACAAACTATAAATGTGGGTTTTCAGCCACAGAAAGACGTCAGTAAAACACGTGAACAATGTTACGTAAAGTCACATTTACCTCAGGAAAGACAATCATTGTACATAAACTCGATAGTCAGCTAGAAAAAAATAACTCTAGTGAGAAGCATTGCTTTACATTCATTATATTTTACTTAACCTGTCATCTTAATTTTTAATGTTTGTTTGAAGAAATTTGTCATGAGAATGTGCAGGGAGACAGATATAAAAACGCGGACTTGTTAGGAAATGTTTACTCAATGAACTCATGGCGCGGTGGCTTCACTTGTTATGATGTCTTGAGCAATTAATTTCTATATTAGTAGTGTTAGCCATTGCAGCGTGAATGTCGTCTCTGCTATCACTGCGGGAGAATGTGTCAGCGGCGCCTGATTGTAGTTTTAGTTGGTGCAACAGGTGTAAATATTTATTGTAAAGCTGGACGTAGCAAAGCCCAGCGTAGGGCTTGCACAAAGTTTTTTTACGTCTAGCTGGTGCAACCATCCCCTAGTATAAACATGACAAGAACTGACAATGGACTGAATGAAATAAAGGGGATTAATACACAAGTGAATGAATCAATTAAATTAACAACAGGTGTAACACATAACTAAATCGATGAGAAACCATGGCAACAAAATGAAAACTAGGTCACAGAACTAAAACACAATCCCTTGCATTTGTGAATATGGTTTAAAGTTTAATGCAATAGAATTATTACATAAACCTTAATTTATTTTAGATCTAAGATGAATCATTATTGGTCCAACCAAACCTTAAATCTAAATATGACTATCAATTGATTAAAAAATTATTAATTAATCACGCAGATTTCTGTAATTAAAGCAATGGATCGTATTTTATATTTGACTGCATATTACATTTTCTATCAAATTAATGTGGAAACAACATACATTATTTTAAATATTTGGTATTTTAAACATTTATCTAATGCATTTTTTTACTAAGTATTCTACTATAAATGAAAGCCAGTGTCACTGATACCAATATTGATGCCTCTATTAAATGGATTTTTTGAGTATATACTGTAGTTATGAGTATATAAAATGAGTATACAGTATATTTTACAACATATTTGAAAGCCAGGCCTAAACCTCAAATTATCAGATTGTTTTTATGCATTATTTATGATCAATTACAGAACATTATAAAAATATTATAGTGACTTTTAATTTACGTGAACAAATTCAACAATATTCACATGGACCCATTATAATAAGTTTAGCAACATTTAGCTGTGCCTTTTATTTAGTGTTTACTGATGTTTCCATTTCAGTTCTCAGTGTTTGAGTTGTCAGATAAATTTTCTACTTTTTTAATTTTATATATGTATGTTCATTATGTAAAGTATGTATGTATGTATTTATTTATTTTTTACCAACAAACCAAACTAGTTATTTGGTATCAATATTTTTATTTGAGGATCGATCCTCCAACATTAGTATAACAAAAATGTTATACTTAAATCCTTACACATTTGTGTCTTAGCTAATGATACTAGCATGTTACTGTCAGGGTCGAAAACCGGTAGCCTGGTGGAGCCTGCAGCTTATAAGCATGCTACATGTGGGACTTGTTCATCGTGCCCCCAAAGAGGAGGATGCGGGGCTGAGAGTGACTGAGTCCATGCAGAAAATCCTCAGTCGGCCGCTCCCTCTCACTTCAAAGAGCTGGTGAGCGGCACACATGGTGTAGCGCTTGCCAAAGGATGTTGGGAAAAGACAGTAACGTAACTAGGAATTAAAAAAAAAAATGGAAACAGGGAAAAAACAAAACGTCCAGGTTACGTATGTAACCATGGTTCCCCGAGGGAACGAGACGCTGCGTCGAAAACGCTCTGGGAACGCCTTTCAGCGATATCAAGCTCTGAATCATATGTGTAATCAGTCCAATTGATGGCGAGACGTCAGGTGCGGGTGACGTCATGACCAGGAAGCTTAAAAGCACGTGAGGTGCAGCCGGCTTCAGCTTCCAGGAATGAAGCATAGCTCTAGTAGGGATGCCGGAAGTATGGCCCTGCGACGCAGCGTCTCGTTCCCTCGGGGAACCATGGTTACATACGTAACCTGGACGTTCCCCTTCAGGAACTCGAGCTGCGTCGAAAACGCTCTGGGAACGAGATGTCCACGCCGCCAGACTTGCAAATCCCTGCCAAGTGTGGAAGAGCACAGCTATGGCAAGAGAACAGAGGAGCCTAGAGTGGCTCGCAAATCTAGGTCATAGAACATGACGAAGGTGAGGGGCGTAGACCATCCCGCAGCGTTGCAGATGTCCTGCATAGGCACACCTGCCAGAAAGGCCTTAGAGGCCGCCACACTTCTCGTTGAGTGAGCCTTGACCCCCAATGGTGAGGGGAGATCAGAGGACTCGAGGCTATAGAATAGCATCCTGATCCACCACATAGCATAAGCTTCTCTGGCCGGAGGCCTCAGCCTCATCACACCGTGGAGGAAACGTGTAACCAGGGGGTCCTTGCCCACTGACTGACCACCAAGAGGGGCGTGGTAGGCCGCTATAGCCGCCACGTAAACCTTCAGGGTGGAGTGGGTTAACCCGGCGGAGAAAAAATCCTGCAAGAACTCCAGCACTGTACCAATCAGGCAGTTAACTGGGTCAAGCTGGCGGTCTCCGCACCATGAAGTGAAGAGTCTCCACTTCAGGGCGTACAGTTTCCTCGTTGAGGGAGCTCTAGATTGGAGGATGGTCTCAACAACCTCGGTTGAGAGACCAGAGACTACGAGTTGTGCCCCCTCAGGGGCCACACCCACAGCTTCCACAACTCTGGGCGGGGGTGAAGGACCATGCCCTCCGCCTGTGAGAGGAGATCTCTCCTGACAGGAATCTCCCATGGAGAGCCGTCGAGGAGAGAAATCAGGTCCGAGAACCACACTCGGTCCGGCCAGAACGGGGCTACTAGCAACAGACGGACCCCGTCCCGGCGCACTCTCTCTAGAACTCCCGGGAGCAGAGCGATCGGGGAAAAATCGTACAGACGAAGCCTCGGCCAAGTCTGTACCATAGCATCCAGCCCCAGTGGAGCTGGATGAGTCAGAGAGAACCAGAGGGGACAGTGCGATGTCTGACGAGTCGCAAACAAATCCACCTGAGCCTGGCCAAAACTCTCCATATCTGCTTCACCAACTCGGGGTGAAGCATCCTTTTCCCGGGCCTCGGCCCCTGCCTCGACAGGATGTCTGCTCCCATATTGAGATGCCCAGGAATATGAACTGCTCTCAGCGAGAGAAGCTTGTCCTGAGACCACACAAGGATCCGGTGCGCCAGCTTGTATAAGAGGCGCGAACGTGGACCTCCCTGGTGGTTTATGTAAAAGACCACAGCTGTGTTGTCGGTGCTCCCCAACACATGGCGATCTCTTAGGTCTGGAAGAAAGTGTTTGAGTGATCGAAACACGGCCAGCATCTCCCGGCAGTTGATGTGCCACGTGAGATGGCGACCACTCCACAGACCGCGGGCAGGGTGGCCACTCATGACCGCTCCCCAACCGGTGAAGGACGCGTCTGTCGCTAGCGTTACGCGGCGACAAGGAGCTCCCAGCACCAGGCCCTGAGACAAGAACCAAGGTTTCCTCCACATGTCTAAGGCACGTAGGCATCGCCGCGTGACCTTGATCATGCGAAGCAGGTTTCCCCTCGGGGAGAACCCCTTGGTCTTGAGCCACCACTGTAGGGGTCTCATGTACAGCAGGCCAAAAGATATCACGTTGGACGCAGCTGCCATCAGACCCAGCAGTCTCTGGAACTGCTTGACAGTGAGTGACTGGCCTTCTCTCACTCTCCTGACTGCCGTGAGGATCGACTCGATCAGAGCAGGGGACATACGTGCCTGCATCGTGGTCGAATCCCACACCACGCCCAGATAAGTGGTTCTCTGTACTGGAGAAAGCACACTTTTCTGGCGTTAAGTCTTAACCCCAGCCCTTTGTGAGCGAGAACGACATCTCGATGCCGAACCGCCATCTGCTCTGATTGAGCTAATATCAAACAAATGTCGATGTGGTTGAGTATGCGGATGCCCTGGAGTCACAGAGGAGCCAGCGCAGCATCCACATACTTCGTAAAAGTGCGGGGTGAGATTGCAAGGCCGAAGGGAAGAAACCTATATTGGTACGCTTTGCCCCCAAAGCAAACCTCAGGAACTTCCTGTTATGGGGAAGGATGGAGATGGGAAGTATGCATTTTTTAGATCGATCGTGACAAACCAGTCCTCGGACCTGGTCTGAGACACGACCTGCTCGAAGAGAGCATCCTGAACTTCAGTCACATGACTGAGCGGTTCAGTTGACACAGATCTAAAATAGGATGCAACCCTCCATCCTCCTTGGGAACGATGAAGTACCGGCTGTAGAACCCGGACTCTCTGTCAAGAGGAGGGACCACCTCGATGGTCTCCTTCCTCAAGAGAGCATTCACTTCTTGTTCCATTACCAGAGCCTGCTCGGGACCCACTAATGTGGGAATAACCCAGTTGAAAGGCGGCGGCGGAGCACCGAACCGAAGCCTCATTCTACAGTGTGCAGGACCCATCGAGACACATTTGGCAGTAGTTTCCACGCTGCCAAATAGCCTACTAAGGGAACCAGTCTCTCAAGACTGGCCTCTGGTGTGCTTAGAGCTGCTAGCTCGGTGCCCTGAAGCGGAGGACCGGCAGGGGACGGCCGCTCTAGCTGCTCTAGAGACCCCCGAAGGGGTGGCGAGCCTCTCAGTTCCGCTACGTTTCCGGGCGGGAGAGACTGAGAGAAGTGCTCGCTGGAGACCGCTGCGCCCTGGAACACTGGCAGGGTTGGTAGACCGATCTCCTGAGGGCACTGAGGAGAGACGGGCACCGTGTAATGCGGTGTACCCCGCTCTTCCCCAGAGGGGCCTGCCCTCATAAGTCCTGGTCCATGGGCATCAGGACTGCCTCTGAAGCCTTCTATGAAAATGACGGTCCTCAGACCCGCGTCATCTCCTAGGAAGACTAGACTGATAGAACCAGAGTCTACTCAGGTAGGACCCATTGAGACACATTTGGCAGTAGTTTCCACGCTGCCAAATAGCCTACTAAGGGAACCAGTCTCTCAAGACTGGCCTCTGGTGTGCTTAGAGCTGCTAGCTCGGTGCCCTGAAGCGGAGGACCGGCAGGGGACGGCCGCTCTAGCTGCTCTAGAGACCCCCGAAGGGGTGGCGAGCCTCTCAGTTCCGCTACATTTCCGGGCGGGAGAGACTGAGAGAAGTGCTCGCTGGAGACCGCCGCGCCCTGGAACACTGGCAGGGTTGGCAGACCGATCTCCTGAGGGCACTGAGGAGAGACGGGCACCGTGTGATGCGGTGTACACCGCTCTTCCCCAGAGGGGGCCGGCCCTCAAAAGCCCTGGGCCATAGGCATCAGGACTTTCTAGCCGAAGACTATCCAGTGAGAATGACGGTCCGCAGATCCGCCTTCTGCTAGAAGCCTTCGGCCCGGGAGCGCCACTCTGACTCCAAAATTCTAGGGAGTACGAGAAGTGACGTTTCCCAAATGAGGAGCTGGAACATGATTGGGGCTGCTACCCAGCAGCCCATGCTGACCACCTCAACCTCCTCGGAGGAAGAGAGGTAAACATAGTGCTCTCACTACAAGATGCGCCTGTATACTAATATACATATAAAAAATTGTAGATAAAATATAATATCTACTTCTCATAGTCAGATGAAATAACTCATTTAATTCCTCAAATTAAATGCAGCCAAACAACCAGACAAGTAAACACGGTCTGATGTGAAAAGATTTAATATAATGAACTGAGAATGACCGTAATGCACGCGTTGCCTCGGCAACACGCGAGCCACTCTGATGAAATACAATATCAATCTCCTCGGAGAAAGATAGCTGCAGCTGCGCGCTCACACAAAGGGGGAAGAACCGCAGCGCGGGCTTCCGTACTCCGAGAGAGAGCGCTAGATCTGGGGAATGCAGGTGGAGATAGGGCGAGCCCGTCTCCAACCCGTCCGCCAGATCCATGTGCGATCCCCGCGATCTCAATCGCCGCCGTGCCTCAGCAGCAGCGAGACCAGAACCGCGAGATCACAGGCACAGACAAAGCGTGCCCGGCGGGAGAGCAACGTATTGCAGCGGGGAAAGCACAATCAGCCTTTTTTTCTCGAGAGAGAGTTGACTGCACGAGCTGCGTTCCGCTGACATGTTGCTCATAATGATATTCGTTCACAATATGCTTATGCAAACAATATGCTTTACGAAAGCTCATCGACGCATGTCCACCTCCTCGGAGGAAGACAGGCGGAGCATCGCCCTCTCTCCGAGGGGAAGAAACCGCGGGGCGGGCTTCCGATCCCAGAGAGCGGGCGCTGGATCTGATGGGAAAGGAAGAAGATAGGGACTCGCCCGTCTTCATTCCTGCCCCCTGATCCATCTGCTCAAAGAGAGCTTCGGGGAGCGAAGCATACGCAGTGGAAGCCGCTCACAATGCGTGCAGTCGACCCCCTCGAGAGCCGACTCTGCGTGCTTCGCTCCCAAGCAGACCACGCACAAACTGTGTGTATCCCCACTTGTAATGAGCATGAGCAGGGAGACACACAATCTATAACGTGAACTGCTTTCTTTCGCCCTTATGTTTTGTCTTTGCCTCGGCTTTAGACACACGGGAGCTTTATATGTTGCTGGACTTGTAACTTGACAAACAACATTAAATAAGACTCACAGAACATAGATCGTGACTGACACACACAGAGAGCTTTGCTGAATGACAAAAGCTGAAGCCGGCTGCACCTCACGTGCTTTTAAGCTTCCTGGTCATGACGTCACCCGCACCTGACGTCTCGCCATCAATTGGACTGATTACACATAAGAGAGAGGCAGTGCACCTTGTGTCAAAAACTTTGATTTATTGCCCTCATAAAAATCCCACCCACTGAGTCCCCCAATCCCCCCACCCTCGCCCATAACTGGACATCTGATTTGGACACCTGTTGTACACCTCCCCCAGGATCAGATGAGGAACTGATTATTAGGTCTGGTGTGTTTAAGGAATTTTTATGACTTGTGTGTGGGGGTTCATTGTTATGTGGTTTAAACTTTAAATGGTGAAATTGTGTTAAAGGGAAGTTTTTATTAAAGTGTTTTTTTCACATAGTGTAAAACGTGCAATGATTTATTTTTTCTCTACAACACGTCTTGTTGTAGAGGTAAAACAATGTTAGGCAAAGTCAGAAAATAAAACATTACATACGTTTGAAGAGTTAAAGAAGAGGTATAACAAAATAGTAGCAAACACGCACGTTAACACTAGAAATTAGTGCCTTATCTTACCGTGTTGTGAAATAAGATCATACTGTTTAAAAGTAAAAAAGAGCCTTTAAATAAACGATCATCGTTAAAACAAGACTATCGTTGTATTCAGAAAAAACTGTAAATAGTAGAGATGGTGTCTTATCTTACCGAGTTGTGAAATAAGATCATACTGTTTAAAAGTAAAAAAGAGCCTTAAAAACAAATGAATATCGTTAAAACAAGACTATTCTGCAGTAGTCTGTCGTTACAAGTTAGTTTGACAGAGTTAAAGAAGAAAGGCTGTCTTATCTCACCGAGTTGTGAAATAAGATCATACTGTTTAAAAGTAAAAAAGAACCTTTAAATAAACGATCATCGTTCGTTAAAACAAGACTATCGTTGTATTCAGAAAAAACTGTAAAAACTAGAAAAAAGGCTGTCTTATCTTACCGAGTTGTGAAATAAGATCATACGTTTTTAAAAGTAAAAAAGAGTTTTAAAAATAAACGAACGCCGTTAAAACAAGACTATCATGCGCTAGTCTTTTGCTGCGAGTTAGGCAAGAAAGTCAGTTACGATAGAAAGACAAAGAACCCCGCGTGTCTAGAGCTGGTCCGTCAAACAACCGTTCTCCGTCCGTGCCAAACTCCAAATGACGAGCGGAGACCCGGGTGACCAAACCACGCCTACGGCCGCTCCCCTAACACGTGTGAGGCGATAGCCCCCGGATGTAACGCCGTTTTTAAAAAGATTTAAAATAATTAAAGTATGTTTTAACGTTAGAACGTGCGTTATTTTAATAAATCTATACCGTTCTTTAATTAATGAAATACTTCTCACTTTTAAAACTGTTTATTCTTTTAAACTGTAGTTCATAGGAAAAACGTTGTTTATATGATGTTATTGAGTTATTAACAAATGATTCCTTTACTCTAGTGTTGTTGTCAAGTTAAGATATAACAGACTCTTTAAAATTAACTTATACATGTTTTTTTCCGTTTAACCAAACAACTCTAGTTCATAGGAAAAAAAGTTGTTTATTTTATTTTATTTGCTTAATTCGTGTATTCCTTAAATAGATATGTGTTTTTGTCTTTTGAAAATTAGCTTATACAAGTTGTCTTTTAAACAAAAAATCACTAATACACATAGGCCTTTATTTTTATTTAATTATTCGTACTTAATTCAGTCACCCCTATTATTTACTCTGATTTTTGTTAAACTTAAGACATCACGCTATGATGGTGCTATAAAAATTAGACTGAGCTAAGCAAGAGTCCTTTTAAATATAACATCTGTATTGTTTTATTTTACACGTTGATTTTGTCAATCTTAACTTCTAGCATGTTAAAACGCGCGTAAAAATATCTGACGGGACCGAGCAGTGTAATAAAATCAGCAGGATTCTCTGTGATTTTCCAACCATAAGGTCCGAGCCGGTGTTATCTATTAATTGAGACAAACAACAAAGAAATGCAAACACCTCGTGCGCGACGCGAGACCTGGATACCCGTCCTTATGTTGTAACAGTTTAGCAATCTAATTAGTTTTGAGGGGGTCTGGCATCGTAAATTTTGTTAGAAGGTTAGTTAAAAAGCCGTAGATCAAAGGACAACCAACGCATCAATTTTATGACGTACACCTGCGTGTGTGAACTCTGTCAAAAGTTCGTTGGATGGTCAACACACACACACACGCACATTCACTCCTACATTTAAACATTTAGACTTTTAAAAATGAAAAACTTTTTAGAAGTTTATCTAATGAAAAACAGGTTGATTAAACAACGATATGACATTTGTTTTAACAAATACATTTTTAGATCTTTCAAACCTAAAACCATGAAGCTCTAAACAAACCAAAGATTAGAATTAGTCAAACGATCCTCTGATGAACACAAGACGGTTACAGAGTCTTTCTTTATGAATTAACCCTAAATTAGACTAAAAATGAGCTGTGGTGAGGTTGTTTGCAAAAGTAATTCTTAAACAAGCTGCAACAAATGTCTCACAGAATCTTTACAACAGATTAGACTTTCTTGCTCACTTTAAAAATGGTTTTATTAAACGTGTGTTTAAATGCAGCATGTTTATTTTTACACTATAATAGTTTATTTTATTAAAATAAAAACAACTGGTCTATATAGTTTTATTTTTTACTAAGATTTGATCAAATAACTGATATAAGAAACATGCAAATATACGATAAGTCCATCTTATCATCCCCAAACTGATGTGTCTGACGGTTTGTGACAAATATCTTTGACTTTTGACTGATACAGACGTGTTAAGATGTTAAGTTATTGTAAATTATTATACATTTTAAATGTGTAAAATCGTATATGTTGTTTTTACTTTTTGTTTTTAAGAAATGTTTTCATTTTACTCTAGCCTGTATAAGAACAAATATACATTTTCACTTAAAACTTGTCTGTAAATAATTACACCTACAGACATGTTTAAAAAGTTTTAAACATATTCTGGGTCGCTAAAGTAAGTCATGATGTCTATGGTCTTCAAATTAAACTTTAGTTTTATTCTTTAAAATAGCCTGATGATAATGAAGCCCAGTGTTTTTCTCACACGAGTAGATAACTCTGCGGATGTGTTTGTGACAAACATGTCATTTTTTACTTCAGAAAAGTTTTTCAAACGTATGACTGAACCTTTCTCATTTGACAGACCCGTGATGTTTAACAGTCGGAGGGAATACATGTTGTTTTCATGAAACCTTTAACGACGTAAATTTCTCACCTAGAACACAAAACATGTACATTTTGACTATTTGACTCTTTTTGTAAGTACCATGGCATTTGAAATGGTTTACCAAAAAATTAAAGCAGCGTATGTGTTTTCAACATGAAAGAGTTGTACAAGGCTATTTCAACTATCATCATAGTTTCTTTTTGATCCTAACAAACTGGTAATGAATTTCTATGACAGGTTTCTCATACTATATGCGTAAATAGCTGTGCTACAACATTTATGATTATTTTTTGAATACCAACAGACTTTTGTTAGCGATGTGGCACATCTAAGATATTTATTTTAGTGCAAACTGTCCACACGAAAAACAGGTATTGCTGTCTTACCCTTAAAACTATTACAACTGAAACTATTGCACTGAAAGCTGTACATTCATTTAAGTTTGAGCATGTTAAAATTCCACGCTCTTGTAAAGAGCATTGATACATTTCATCCACAATCATTCAAGAGACAAAATCACTAAGTATAGCAAGACAAGAAAATGTGTATAAAGCAGATAGAACCTAAACAGTTGTGCAAGTTTATTAAACGCTGATTTGTAAAGGATATTTTTTTACTCTGCTGGATTTAGTCAGATAGCAGACGACACAATTCACATTTCGTTTCTATGTCTGTATTGTTAATGTATACAGAAATCCTCCTCTCAATCTATTGGGACCGATCAGGACTATGTATGAAACGGCTCACATTTTGGTTGTCGGACTGCATAAGTCGTTACTACGACTGTGATGTAGGTGAGGCCTTCTCTCGAGAGCCATCAGTATTCAGGGCTTATAGAAATAAATGAAAATTAAGAAAAACTTCTTGAGAGTGTTTGACTAAGTCGCTATGGTCTAACGGTTAGGATCAAATCAGATCCCAAAGGGCCTAGCGGTTAGGATACCTGGTTTTCACCCAGGTGACAGGGATTCAATTCCCGGTGTGGGAAGAAATGTTTTGGGGGTCGTGACCTAAGGGTTAGAGAGTCGGCATCGTAATCTGATGATAATGTTCACGGCGGGTGTGTGTATGTGTGTGTGGGTGTGTGTGTGTGGGGTGTGTGTGTGGGTGGGTGTGTGTGTGTGTGTGTGTGGAGGGGTGTGTGGGTGTGTATGTGTGTGTGTGTGTATCCACTGCTGGGTGTGCGTGTGTGTTCACTGCCGGGGGTGTGTGGGCACTTTGGAGGAGGGTTAAATGCAGAGCACGAATTCCGAGTATGGGTCATCATACCTGGTAGCATGTCACTTTCACTTCTTTTTGTTTAAGAAGTGAAAACAAAACTGTGCAGTTGGGGACACTTAATTTCTAGCGATTAGCGTAAATTTGATTTCACAGATACTATTTAAACTAAACTTAGCTAGACAATGACAACTCCGAATTCAATAATGAAATACCTTTAACTGAAAATTGTGTGTTTAATCTTATTGCTATACATTACTGACACTCTAGCCTCCAACTTGACACTGTTAAGTGCTTTGACACAATCTGCATTGTTAAACGCGCTATATAAATAAAGGTGACTTGATTTGTTTAGGTCAATTATCTATCTATTTGATGTGAGACACCCATTAAGTTTAGACACAAAAATTAAGGCGTTCTGTTTTACCAACTGAAACATATCTAACCATCGGGGTCAAAGTTACATATTCACTAGTTTGAGATTGTACACAGTATTGAAAAGGCTACAGAACAAAATATCAAGGATTTATTTATTTATGTTTTGTAGCTCAAGAGAGCAAGTCGCTAAGAAAACTATCATATGAATACAGAAAATCCGCTCACGAGCATCTGGGGCATATTTTTGTAAATGCTGTTTTAAATTAGTTTTTTTTTTACATCTAGAACTCTTGTTCAGATGTAACACACATGATGGGCACGTTTTATTCGTCGTACTCATTTCTTTCAACATTACCGCTTGAGATTAAAGCCTAGGTAATGTGAACGCAATTAAGAAACACATCAATATACCCTTTGAAAAGATTATAGACACAGTCGTTTATACAGGAAATATGTTTACGCAGCAGAAACATGTAACGTCATAACAAAGGCCTAATACTGTCTCTTCTAAATATATTGTTAAAGTTGCTTTTGATGGCCCGCCCCCGCTAGATGATACCGGGCTATGCATTTCATTGTTTTTAGATGAAAACTATTCTCAGAAACTGGTCAAACATTATAAGATAATAAAAGGGTAGTCCTTCTACAAGAGATTGTTTTAACAGAGATTGTGACGTACTGTAGAGTTTTTTTTTTTTTTTTCGGGTCTGTCTACAAAGAGGCCACGAGACACAACCCCCTCGATCTTACTATTTCTCTGTTAGGTGTATATCTAATTCATTTAGAACACAAAGTTGCACGCTACAAGTTGAAGATAGTGTGGAAACAGTATTTCTTTGCACACGTCTCTAAACATGCCCATAATAAATAAATCACAGATGTCATGTAGTTAATTCATTGAAAGGTGCATGTTTTTTTGACCGTTTTAGACGGTCTGCGCCGCCACAGACACGGGTTTTAAGAATTCATATAACCAAAAGGTTTGATCCTGGGGAAACAGCGGCTGTGTGTTGTCATGATTGTCTTCAGAATTGAACCGCTTTTATTTAAACGATGCTGCATGAAGTTACTGTATTCAACAGCACAGTCCCTTGAAATATTGCAGTTTAGCTTTTTTCCCTTCTAAACATGTATTTAGCTTAAATATTAGCTGTCATAACTGTTGTTGAATTTATAACATATATTTCACCAAACCTAGAGGACTGAAAATAGGTTTAGCATAAGTCCGCATTTCAGCCGTTAACCCGAAAATGTAAGACAACTGAGATTTCATTACTGAGATAATCTACAGAATGCGAAACAAGCTCACAGTTACATTAGAGTATTGGTTATGTTGAATATTATTTGTTACTGTTTCAGAGGTTTAACAACTCATTACTTGAAGACTGTACTGTATAATTACAAAGTTTTCAACCGTCTCTGAAAACATGCCTGTAGAAAGAATAAACCAGTTTTATAAACTCATTGATTTGTTTAACAACTTTAAAATATAATCTGCACGAACCATACGCTCTTAAAATCGATAGTGCGCAAAACATATGTAAAAGGACGGATAACATATTAATGGGTGTTTTGGTTAGTTTCTTACACAACAGAGCATTACTTAACGTTTTTTTTTTATTAAGTTTTAATATAAAAGATAATACCCTGTTAACAATGTAGATGCTTTTATTATGAAAGCGCACAAAGAACCGCTGAAGCAGGTACTGTTTGTTAACACGGAATGAATTGAAATAATAGACTACCATAAGCTTATTTACACTGCGCTGAATGTAAAACTCTTAAACAGAAACATTAAAACATTTCAAACCTGTCAAACAACCGCTTCAATACATTCCTCTTATGAAAACGTTTAAAATAGAATACTGTCAAACAGAACCTTGTCTGCAAGTTGTAAATTGCTTGAAAACGCACGAATCTACGCATTTCACAGTACATACACAGATGCGCGTTTTCTTTTGCGTATGTCTCTAAACAATAGCTAAGTAAATGACTTGCGTCATTTTAAGGCGACTAGTGTCTTTTTTATTTATTTTGACACCAGCGTTTTAGACGTCTGTCTTTCAAACCAGACCCAGATGTCTCGATATTTTGCTCTTCTTTTTATGAAAACGTGCGGTAAGCAGTTTTGTCCTCATCTGCAGTATACAGAAGCGTTTTAATACGTCATAAATTCCAATAGTTAGATAGCAAATGCGACTGTTTATTACTGAGGTAAGTCACAGCAGAGTTGCATTCTAGTTTTATATTTAACATTTTTCATCTACCTACATGTTTAACGACGCTACCGTTGTGAGATATAAAGCACAAAGTTTTTCATAGTGTTAAGCTTTGAAACCAGAACGATTTTCCATGACTTTGTGCGTTCTTTCTGTATGAATTTGTTTGCCGCAGTTTCACCGTCCTTATCTTATCTCCCACCGCCTAAATGTATTTGTGAGGCCTTACGTTTGTTAGTTTTTGCTGTTCATAAGTTTCTACGGTTGATTCAATAAAATATCGTGTCTTCATTTGAGACATTTATGTCACATTATACGTAATACATATTTCTTATTAAATTAAAACTTATCTTGGGCGTGACCAATGTTTACGAATACCCGGGGACAACCCACCCTGTAGCCGCGCAAGGCGGGGTCCAAACACTAAAACATCGACGACTGACCTGATCAACTCTGATGCTACCAGTTTGAAAGTGCTGACGGCGGAGCTACCGGCTTGTCGATCAAAACGTTATCTACAGTATACGGACCAACTTCAACAAGCCAATTTGCCTGAGCTCTGCAATATTTCTACTAATAAGGCTGAACCATAACCGGAAATTGAAAGTGAAATTGAGTGGACGGTCCGGATCGGCGTCAATCGTTTAGGGAACAAAGTTTATCTCTTGGAGAGATTTGAATTCTGAACAGGATGTCTGAAGTTACACGCAAGGTGATGGAGCGTGACCGGAGTTCTGCCGCAGCTACGGATGATCAGCTGAGGTGCGGCTGCCCTGCGGGGAAAACATGTCATTTAATCGACTTCATAGACACCGCGTACAAACCGCATTACGGAGGACAGATGATTAAACTGATGCAAACGGTCATCGAGCATACGTGCGATCCGAATCACGATTGTACGGAAGATACCAAACGTGTAAAAAATCTCAAGAATGAAATGGGCTTTGTAAGAAGCCTAAAAAATACCCCATGGCCTGATTTGACTAGCATGTTTATTTACAGCAAAGAGCCGGTCTGTATAACCACCAGAGAAATTCTGGATATGATGACTGAACGTCGGGATCAGATGGGACTTTACGAGGTTCTCTGTCTGTGTACGTGTGTAACAGATTTATGTTCGTCGCTGGTTGCAAAAAATTTTGAATCCGTGATATGTGAAATTATTGAATCGCAGGTCAATTTCATTTTACACAAAAACGTATTGGCCGTCAGAGATTTTCTTTTCTGGCTAGACCACTGTGTGTAACTGTGATTTGAACATTTTCTTCACTAATTCAATGTATGTTCATCGATATATTGTTGAAATAAAAGGATGTCTCAACTTCATAAAAATGTCTTTATTTAAAATGTAACGTTACAGATAACAAGTTATTTTATTTATTTATTTATTTTTTTAATTCATTTAATGATATTTAATAAGAAATATGTATTACGTATAATGTGACATAAATGTCTCAAATGAAGACACGATATTTTATTGAATCAACCGTAGAAACTTATGAACAGCAAAAACTAACAAACGTAAGGCCTCACAAATACATTTAGGCGGTGGGAGATAAGATAAGGACGGTGAAACTGCGGCAAACAAATTCATACAGAAAGAACGCACAAAGTCATGGAAAATCGTTCTGGTTTCAAAGCTTAACACTATGAAAAACTTTGTGCTTTATATCTCACAACGGTAGCGTCGTTAAACATGTAGGTAGATGAAAAATGTTAAATATAAAACTAGAATGCAACTCTGCTGTGACTTACCTCAGTAATAAACAGTCGCATTTGCTATCTAACTATTGGAATTTATGACGTATTAAAATGCTTCTGTATACTGCAGATGAGGACAAAACTGCTTACCGCACGTTTTCATAAAAAGAAGAGCAAAATATCGAGACATCTGGGTCTGGTTTGAAAGACAGACGTCTAAAACGCTGGTGTCAAAATAAATAAAAAAGACACTAGTCGCCTTAAAATGACGCAAGTCATTTACTTAGCTATTGTTTAGAGACATACGCAAAAGAAAACGCGCATCTGTGTATGTACTGTGAAATGCGTAGATTCGTGCGTTTTCAAGCAATTTACAACTTGCAGACAAGGTTCTGTTTGACAGTATTCTATTTTAAACGTTTTCATAAGAGGAATGTATTGAAGCGGTTGTTTGACAGGTTTGAAATGTTTTAATGTTTCTGTTTAAGAGTTTTACATTCAGCGCAGTGTAAATAAGCTTATGGTAGTCTATTATTTCAATTCATTCCGTGTTAACAAACAGTACCTGCTTCAGCGGTTCTTTGTGCGCTTTCATAATAAAAGCATCTACATTGTTAACAGGGTATTATCTTTTATATTAAAACTTAATAAAAAAAAAACGTTAAGTAATGCTCTGTTGTGTAAGAAACTAACCAAAACACCCATTAATATGTTATCCGTCCTTTTACATATGTTTTGCGCACTATCGATTTTAAGAGCGTATGGTTCGTGCAGATTATATTTTAAAGTTGTTAAACAAATCAATGAGTTTATAAAACTGGTTTATTCTTTCTACAGGCATGTTTTCAGAGACGGTTGAAAACTTTGTAATTATACAGTACAGTCTTCAAGTAATGAGTTGTTAAACCTCTGAAACAGTAACAAATAATATTCAACATAACCAATACTCTAATGTAACTGTGAGCTTGTTTCGCATTCTGTAGATTATCTCAGTAATGAAATCTCAGTTGTCTTACATTTTCGGGTTAACGGCTGAAATGCGGACTTATGCTAAACCTATTTTCAGTCCTCTAGGTTTGGTGAAATATATGTTATAAATTCAACAACAGTTATGACAGCTAATATTTAAGCTAAATACATGTTTAGAAGGGAAAAAAGCTAAACTGCAATATTTCAAGGGACTGTGCTGTTGAATACAGTAACTTCATGCAGCATCGTTTAAATAAAAGCGGTTCAATTCTGAAGACAATCATGACAACACACAGCCGCTGTTTCCCCAGGATCAAACCTTTTGGTTATATGAATTCTTAAAACCCGTGTCTGTGGCGGCGCAGACCGTCTAAAACGGTCAAAAAAACATGCACCTTTCAATGAATTAACTACATGACATCTGTGATTTATTTATTATGGGCATGTTTAGAGACGTGTGCAAAGAAATACTGTTTCCACACTATCTTCAACTTGTAGCGTGCAACTTTGTGTTCTAAATGAATTAGATATACACCTAACAGAGAAATAGTAAGATCGAGGGGGTTGTGTCTCGTGGCCTCTTTGTAGACAGACCCGAAAAAAAAAAAAAAAACTCTACAGTACGTCACAATCTCTGTTAAAACAATCTCTTGTAGAAGGACTACCCTTTTATTATCTTATAATGTTTGACCAGTTTCTGAGAATAGTTTTCATCTAAAAACAATGAAATGCATAGCCCGGTATCATCTAGCGGGGGCAGGCCATCAAAAGCAACTTTAACAATATATTTAGAAGAGACAGTATTAGGCCTTTGTTATGACGTTACATGTTTCTGCTGCGTAAACATATTTCCTGTATAAACGACTGTGTCTATAATCTTTTCAAAGGGTATATTGATGTGTTTCTTAATTGCGTTCACATTACCTAGGCTTTAATCTCAAGCGGTAATGTTGAAAGAAATGAGTACGACGAATAAAACGTGCCCATCATGTGTGTTACATCTGAACAAGAGTTCTAGATGTAAAAAAAAAACTAATTTAAAACAGCATTTACAAAAATATGCCCCAGATGCTCGTGAGCGGATTTTCTGTATTCATATGATAGTTTTCTTAGCGACTTGCTCTCTTGAGCTACAAAACATAAATAAATAAATCCTTGATATTTTGTTCTGTAGCCTTTTCAATACTGTGTACAATCTCAAACTAGTGAATATGTAACTTTGACCCCGATGGTTAGATATGTTTCAGTTGGTAAAACAGAACGCCTTAATTTTTGTGTCTAAACTTAATGGGTGTCTCACATCAAATAGATAGATAATTGACCTAAACAAATCAAGTCACCTTTATTTATATAGCGCGTTTAACAATGCAGATTGTGTCAAAGCACTTAACAGTGTCAAGTTGGAGGCTAGAGTGTCAGTAATGTATAGCAATAAGATTAAACACACAATTTTCAGTTAAAGGTATTTCATTATTGAATTCGGAGTTGTCATTGTCTAGCTAAGTTTAGTTTAAATAGTATCTGTGAAATCAAATTTACGCTAATCGCTAGAAATTAAGTGTCCCCAACTGCACAGTTTTGTTTTCACTTCTTAAACAAAAAGAAGTGAAAGTGACATGCTACCAGGTATGATGACCCATACTCGGAATTCGTGCTCTGCATTTAACCCTCCTCCAAAGTGCCCACACACCCCCGGCAGTGAACACACACGCACACCCAGCAGTGGATACACACACACACACATACACACCCACACACCCCTCCACACACACACACACACACACCCACCCACACACACACCCCACACACACACACCCACACACACATACACACACCCGCCGTGAACATTATCATCAGATTACGATGCCGACTCTCTAACCCTTAGGTCACGACCCCCAAAACATTTCTTCCCACACCGGGAATTGAATCCCTGTCACCTGGGTGAAAACCAGGTATCCTAACCGCTAGGCCCTTTGGGATCTGATTTGATCCTAACCGTTAGACCATAGCGACTTAGTCAAACACTCTCAAGAAGTTTTTCTTAATTTTCATTTATTTCTATAAGCCCTGAATACTGATGGCTCTCGAGAGAAGGCCTCACCTACATCACAGTCGTAGTAACGACTTATGCAGTCCGACAACCAAAATGTGAGCCGTTTCATACATAGTCCTGATCGGTCCCAATAGATTGAGAGGAGGATTTCTGTATACATTAACAATACAGACATAGAAACGAAATGTGAATTGTGTCGTCTGCTATCTGACTAAATCCAGCAGAGTAAAAAAATATCCTTTACAAATCAGCGTTTAATAAACTTGCACAACTGTTTAGGTTCTATCTGCTTTATACACATTTTCTTGTCTTGCTATACTTAGTGATTTTGTCTCTTGAATGATTGTGGATGAAATGTATCAATGCTCTTTACAAGAGCGTGGAATTTTAACATGCTCAAACTTAAATGAATGTACAGCTTTCAGTGCAATAGTTTCAGTTGTAATAGTTTTAAGGGTAAGACAGCAATACCTGTTTTTCGTGTGGACAGTTTGCACTAAAATAAATATCTTAGATGTGCCACATCGCTAACAAAAGTCTGTTGGTATTCAAAAAATAATCATAAATGTTGTAGCACAGCTATTTACGCATATAGTATGAGAAACCTGTCATAGAAATTCATTACCAGTTTGTTAGGATCAAAAAGAAACTATGATGATAGTTGAAATAGCCTTGTACAACTCTTTCATGTTGAAAACACATACGCTGCTTTAATTTTTTGGTAAACCATTTCAAATGCCATGGTACTTACAAAAAGAGTCAAATAGTCAAAATGTACATGTTTTGTGTTCTAGGTGAGAAATTTACGTCGTTAAAGGTTTCATGAAAACAACATGTATTCCCTCCGACTGTTAAACATCACGGGTCTGTCAAATGAGAAAGGTTCAGTCATACGTTTGAAAAACTTTTCTGAAGTAAAAAATGACATGTTTGTCACAAACACATCCGCAGAGTTATCTACTCGTGTGAGAAAAACACTGGGCTTCATTATCATCAGGCTATTTTAAAGAATAAAACTAAAGTTTAATTTGAAGACCATAGACATCATGACTTACTTTAGCGACCCAGAATATGTTTAAAACTTTTTAAACATGTCTGTAGGTGTAATTATTTACAGACAAGTTTTAAGTGAAAATGTATATTTGTTCTTATACAGGCTAGAGTAAAATGAAAACATTTCTTAAAAACAAAAAGTAAAAACAACATATACGATTTTACACATTTAAAATGTATAATAATTTACAATAACTTAACATCTTAACACGTCTGTATCAGTCAAAAGTCAAAGATATTTGTCACAAACCGTCAGACACATCAGTTTGGGGATGATAAGATGGACTTATCGTATATTTGCATGTTTCTTATATCAGTTATTTGATCAAATCTTAGTAAAAAATAAAACTATATAGACCAGTTGATTTTATTTTAATAAAATAAACTATTACAGTGTAAAAATAAACATGCTGCATTTAAACACACGTTTAATAAAACCATTTTTAAAGTGAGCAAGAAAGTCTAATCTGTTGTAAAGATTCTGTGAGACATTTGTTGCAGCTTGTTTAAGAATTACTTTTGCAAACAACCTCACCACAGCTCATTTTTAGTCTAATTTAGGGTTAATTCATAAAGAAAGACTCTGTAACCGTCTTGTGTTCATCAGAGGATCGTTTGACTAATTCTAATCTTTGGTTTGTTTAGAGCTTCATGGTTTTAGGTTTGAAAGATCTAAAAATGTATTTGTTAAAACAAATGTCATATCGTTGTTTAATCAACCTGTTTTTCATTAGATAAACTTCTAAAAAGTTTTTCATTTTTAAAAGTCTAAATGTTTAAATGTAGGAGTGAATGTGCGTGTGTGTGTGTGTTGACCATCCAACGAACTTTTGACAGAGTTCACACACGCAGGTGTACGTCATAAAATTGATGCGTTGGTTGTCCTTTGATCTACGGCTTTTTAACTAACCTTCTAACAAAATTTACGATGCCAGACCCCCTCAAAACTAATTAGATTGCTAAACTGTTACAACATAAGGACGGGTATCCAGGTCTCGCGTCGCGCACGAGGTGTTTGCATTTCTTTGTTGTTTGTCTCAATTAATAGATAACACCGGCTCGGACCTTATGGTTGGAAAATCACAGAGAATCCTGCTGATTTTATTACACTGCTCGGTCCCGTCAGATATTTTTACGCGCGTTTTAACATGCTAGAAGTTAAGATTGACAAAATCAACGTGTAAAATAAAACAATACAGATGTTATATTTAAAAGGACTCTTGCTTAGCTCAGTCTAATTTTTATAGCACCATCATAGCGTGATGTCTTAAGTTTAACAAAAATCAGAGTAAATAATAGGGGTGACTGAATTAAGTACGAATAATTAAATAAAAATAAAGGCCTATGTGTATTAGTGATTTTTTGTTTAAAAGACAACTTGTATAAGCTAATTTTCAAAAGACAAAAACACATATCTATTTAAGGAATACACGAATTAAGCAAATAAAATAAAATAAACAACTTTTTTTCCTATGAACTAGAGTTGTTTGGTTAAACGGAAAAAAACATGTATAAGTTAATTTTAAAGAGTCTGTTATATCTTAACTTGACAACAACACTAGAGTAAAGGAATCATTTGTTAATAACTCAATAACATCATATAAACAACGTTTTTCCTATGAACTACAGTTTAAAAGAATAAACAGTTTTAAAAGTGAGAAGTTTTTCATTAATTAAAGAACGGTATAGATTTATTAAAATAACGCACGTTCTAACGTTAAAACATACTTTAATTATTTTAAATCTTTTTAAAAACGGCGTTACATCCGGGGGCTATCGCCTCACACGTGTTAGGGGAGCGGCCGTAGGCGTGGTTTGGTCACCCGGGTCTCCGCTCGTCATTTGGAGTTTGGCACGGACGGAGAACGGTTGTTTGACGGACCAGCTCTAGACACGCGGGGTTCTTTGTCTTTCTATCGTAACTGACTTTCTTGCCTAACTCGCAGCAAAAGACTAGCGCATGATAGTCTTGTTTTAACGGCGTTCGTTTATTTTTAAAACTCTTTTTTACTTTTAAAAACGTATGATCTTATTTCACAACTCGGTAAGATAAGACAGCCTTTTTTCTAGTTTTTACAGTTTTTTCTGAATACAACGATAGTCTTGTTTTAACGAACGATGATCGTTTATTTAAAGGTTCTTTTTTACTTTTAAACAGTATGATCTTATTTCACAACTCGGTGAGATAAGACAGCCTTTCTTCTTTAACTCTGTCAAACTAACTTGTAACGACAGACTACTGCAGAATAGTCTTGTTTTAACGATATTCATTTGTTTTTAAGGCTCTTTTTTACTTTTAAACAGTATGATCTTATTTCACAACTCGGTAAGATAAGACACCATCTCTACTATTTACAGTTTTTTCTGAATACAACGATAGTCTTGTTTTAACGATGATCGTTTATTTAAAGGCTCTTTTTTACTTTTAAACAGTATGATCTTATTTCACAACACGGTAAGATAAGGCACTAATTTCTAGTGTTAACGTGCGTGTTTGCTACTATTTTGTTATACCTCTTCTTTAACTCTTCAAACGTATGTAATGTTTTATTTTCTGACTTTGCCTAACATTGTTTTACCTCTACAACAAGACGTGTTGTAGAGAAAAAATAAATCATTGCACGTTTTACACTATGTGAAAAAAACACTTTAATAAAAACTTCCCTTTAACACAATTTCACCATTTAAAGTTTAAACCACATAACAATGAACCCCCACACACAAGTCATAAAAATTCCTTAAACACACCAGACCTAATAATCAGTTCCTCATCTGATCCTGGGGGAGGTGTACAACAGGTGTCCAAATCAGATGTCCAGTTATGGGCGAGGGTGGGGGGATTGGGGGACTCAGTGGGTGGGATTTTTATGAGGGCAATAAATCAAAGTTTTTGACACAAGGTGCACTGCCTCTCTCTCACATATGATTCAGAGCTTGATATCGCTGAAAGGCGTTCCCAGAGCGTTTTCGACGCAGCTCGAGTTCCTGAAGGGGAACAATGGTTGTAGTAATTTTGTGAAGTCACCATGAAATCAAAATTAAGAATTCTTAATTTTTTATGGAATGCTGCAGTGTTTATAATAAATGATTTATCAGTACACATTTTCTTTTATTCATTGTTGTTTTATTATTGTCTTTTTAAAAATGTAATTTGTAATCTTTAATCAAAAACATTTACCCTTGAATGAATGTCACATGAAAATGCAAACTTCATAATTGTACAGGAATGTTTAGAATGAAGACATGACTGAATAACATTGCTCATTGTGCTTTAACTAGGTGACGCCTGTCCTGTTTACGGTCCATGCGGTTGTCACCAGCTCTGACCTGCGGTTCGACCACACTGACGTGGACTTTGGACACTGCTCCATTTATGAGTCTGCTCAGATTGCAGTGCGTCTCACAAACTGTTCCTTATTAGCTCAGGAGTTTGGCTTTGTGGGTATTCCTAAGGTGAGCACAATATTGAGTGCACACACTTCACAAAACTCCACGCTAACAAATGCCACATAAGCGATCACCTTATTCTGCATAATCATCACACATTAAACCACAACGGCGCTATAAATAAATATATATACATACACTACCAGTCAAAAGTCTTTGAAGAGTAAGATTTCTAATGTTTTTTAAAGAATTCTCTTCTGCTCACCAAGCCTGCATTTATTTGATCCAAAATACAGCAAAAGCAGTAATATTGTGAAATATATTTTTTTCTATTGGAATATATTTTAAAATGTAATTTATTCCTGTGATCAAAGCAAAATTTTCAGCATCATTACTCCAGTCTTCAGTGTCACATGATCTTCAGAAAGTTCAGCATTTATCAGAAATAAAAATCTTTTGTAACATTATACACTATACCATTCAAAAGCTTGGAGTCAGTATATTTATATATATATATAAATTCTGTTCTTCTGAACATTCTATTCATCAAAGAAACCTGAAAAAATTCTACTCAGTTGTTTTCAACATAATAATAATAAAAACATGTTTTTTGAGCAGCAAATCAGAATATTAGAATGATTTCTGAAGGATCATGTGACTGGAGTAATGATGCTAAAATTTCAGCTTTGAAATCATAGGAATAAATTAAAATAGTAAAAATATTAATTTTTTTTACTGTTTTTGCAGAAGATACTTCTTTAAAAAACATGAAAAATCTTACTGTTCACAACTTTTGACTGGTAGTATATATATATATACAGATGTTTGTGTGTGTGTGTGTACTGTATGTATGTATATGTAATTTTGCCCAAATGAATCAAAGTGAGGACAAAGCACAGTAAATACACATCAGAGTTTGGCTCAACTGTGCTCAGATTTAGAGAACATCTGAAGAAATTATAAAGATCAAATCTCAATCAAAACAAAAAACTTGTGAAAATTAAAATTTGATTATGAGATTCAGAGGCCTTGGAGATATATAAATACATGCACAAATATGTATTTTTCTTTCTCTTCAGTTTATTGACATCCAGCCGAATGATGGTTTTGGCACTTTGCTGCCTTCACAATGCATGGACATTTACTTGATCTTCAGTCCATCAAAGGCAGGGGAATACAGCTTCACACTCACATGCAAAACAAGCATTAACAGGTAAGAAAAAGCAGTTTACATGAAGGTCTGCCACGCAGCGACATATTTAAAGACCGCATTCTGCTGCGTTATTATTTTGCATTAAACATTTTCAGATATTAAACAATGCAAAACATCTCTAAAAAGCACAAAACTTACATTTACATTACATTTACATTTATTCATTTAATAATAATAATACATTTTATTTGTAATGCGCCTTTCTTAAACTCAAAGCGCTACAACATATACAACAAAATAACAGATCAACCAAAACTACATAATATCAAAATAAAATCACAATAAATAATCATTCATTAAAAGCTTTACTAAAGAGGTGTGTCTTAAGAAGTTTCTTAAAACAATCCAAGGAAGCAGCATTCCTAATGAACGCAGGTAATGCGATCCATAGCTTAGGCCCATTATAAGAAAAAGCCCCCCCCTATAGTTTTTAATTTACAACGAGGCTGATACAAGGAGAGACAACCAGCAGAGCGGAGAGAGCGAGAAGGAGTGGAAAGAGTGACCAAGTCACAGATGTAATCTGGAGCCAGCCTATGCACTGCTTTATAGGTTAAAATCAGAGTTTTAAATTCAATTTAGCAGACGCTTTTATCCAAAGCGACTTACAATTGGGGAATACATCAAGAGATTCATCTTAAAGAGGCAAATAGATACAGGAAGTGTTCGTAATACCAAGTTTCAAGCATTGTTCAAATAAGTACAAGCTAGACAGGGAAAAATTAAAGAAAGGAGAAAAAGTGTTTTTTTTATTTTTTTACAAACTTACAGTGTATGATATATAATTCAGTGAAATGAGAGCATAGAGTACAGAATGTTCGACAACATAATGCAGAGCAGTTTACCATAAAAAACTATCTAGTTTTTTTGTTTTATTTTATTTATTTTCAAGGAAGAAAATCTATTAGAGAGTCATTAGAGGTATAATGTGTTGTGTATCATACAGTGATCACAAGCTGAAGCTAACTCAGAGAAAGATGGGGGAAAGCACATCTGGTTTGCTGAAAAGGCTCTGCATAGGTTGAAGAGACGTCCCTGTTTTGGTGACCTATCTATCTCTGGCTGTGGCTGTCCCCAAAAATGTGGCTGTCCCTGTTTTTAATATATGTAACAGCCCTGCAAATAATACATGTATATGGCAAGCAAGAGCATCACTAGACCCTTTTTACTGGGGTAAAAGCCCCAGTGACTTACCGCTGTGCCCTTGTAAAATATTGTCTGATAGTGAAGATTACCACATACTGAACTAAGAGTCATTTTCCCTAATGTCTTTCAGCATCATATTATCAATCGTCTTTCCTTAAATGAACAGTTTACCCAAAAAAATAAATTATTCACTATTTTATTCATGATTTACTAGGCCTGGTGTTGTTCTAATGCCATATGAGCTTTTTCAGACAACAAAGGGAGAAAAAAAATGAATTAAATGTTCTGCTCGTTTTTTTGTTTTGTTTTGTTTTGTTTTGTTTTGTTTTGGGGGGGGGGTTGGACAGTGAATCAGCTTGGAACGTTAAAAAAAGGATACAGAATTATCACAGAGTGATCCCATGTGACTTGTGCTGTATTTTCCAAGTGCTCTGAGGGCATACGATAGGGTCTGGTGACATTTGCTGCTGGTCTGCTGTGCATGACTGTGTCTTCAACAAGATTGTATTAGACAGAGCATTGTGACATTGGGCTATTGTGACATTAACGCTGCAGTCTGAAACAGCAAATGTAATTTATGCACTGTAAAAAAAAAAGGTGACCTAACTCAAAAAAATAAGGCAACCTATCACAATCACCTTTTTAAGTTAACTCAACTAGCAACCGACAACTTAAAAATGTTAGTTCATCTAATGAATAAAAGTCAGAGCAACCAAGTTAGAGCAACCAAAGATGTTATAGCATTGCTAATCGGTTTTAACAATCCTCTTTCTTTTAGATTTGTTTATTTTCAAAGTCTTCTAAATAATATGGGTAGTATTTGCCTCTTAAAACTAAAGGCAAACATTTATGTTAATATACAAATGTATTAAACAACTTGCACTGAGATGCACATATACAGTACCTCAGCACACGATTCTCAACCATGATGAGGAACAACAAATATTAAATCAGTAAAAATATGAACTCTGATCCACATGACTGCTAACTGACAGTGGCAACAGCAGCAGCAACATAAATTAAGCCAGTAAAACAATGATAATATTTTAATAATAATTAACACAAAATGTTTTCAAGCTGCAATGCATGCTGGGAACTTGTGCAATGTTGTTCAAAGTTTGTTCAGATGACTCAATTTGAAAAGTTGGGAGAACATTTGGATATGTTGTGAACAAATACTTGAGTATCTAAGTAAAGTAAACAAAATAACTTTTGCTAGCGACATGTTTAGAGTATTTTTGTTCAGTTCACACAAAAAATTGAACTGACTTCTCCTACAAAAAATTCTTTGTTCAGGCTACTTTTTTTTACATTGGTTAGTAGAACTTTTCGAAAGTTGGATTTTTTTACAGTGTGGTAGCAGAGTGGTATTGCAGAGTATTATGTACTATAGTTCACGCATAAAACAAAAATGGTCTTCATTTTAGAAATCTGGGGCCGTATGTATAAAGCCGCTCAGAGTAAAATTTTAGTCCTAAGTGTGTCAGAATTCTAAGAATGACGTAATTTTACTCTTATTCCTAGACTTAAGAATAAGAGTGATTCATAAAGGTACCTAAGTGTTAAGACTAGGTCTCAGCTCCTAAATTATTTAAGAGAGCTGAAGAGGTCTCCTAACCTAGTTAGGAGTAACAAGATGGCAGCAAAGAGGAGAAGACAAACACTTTCCAGCGAAAATATGACATATTGGACTTGTGTAGTGTAATAATGTGGAGTTGATAAAACGATACAAACTTGATTATCAAGATCAAAAAGTCTTTTTTTTTTTTTTTGTAACTGACAAAGTAAGAAATGTTATAACCTCTTCCACTCAACAAGTCAATGCTCTAACTGCAGAAATGAAAGTAGTAATTACATTTTCTTTTGGCTGGAAAATTGGAAAAAATGCAGCAATGCACCGGTGATGACACTGTAAGCAGGGTCTTACATATTGTGGCACTAACTCCACCAAACACAACAGTGGTCAAAAGTGATGTGGATTTTTTTTATGACCCCACATTTCACTTAAACCATTAAAGTACAAAGGACAAAAAAACACTGACCAGTGTTGCCAACTGCTTTCAATTGAAAGTAGCTAAAACTGGTCACTTAATGTTGCTAGATGACCTCATAAAGGTGAGTTCACTGATCTACAGTATATTTATATTTATATAGATCAGTGAACTCGTGTTTATGACGTCATGGGAGAGACTCAGAATGTGGATAAGGTTTGTCCAAGAAATTGATTTTGTTGTTAGGCTTTTGAAAAAAGTCTCTAAAGGGACGAGGAAGTCACTAAATCTAGTGACAAAATCACTAAATTGGCAACATTGACTACAACATAAGTTATTTACATTTCATTGGTCCTCTTGTTTTTGCATGTGTTCATAATTTATTTGTATGACAGCATGGCCAAAAAATTATGACCGCACAATTTGGCATGTTTCATGGCATTATTATCACAAATAAAACAACTGACTCTAAGCAACTATGCAATATGCTTACAAAATCTTGCAATTTTTTTATTATTATTTTTAATCAAGGGTGAAGATGTCAAATTTCCTAGGCCAGACATCACTTTTGGTCACTGTTATATGACAGTTTATTGACTTTACAACTGACAACCAAACCATATTGCAACAACAAGCCACTTTTATCAGGATTGTGGGCTTTCCTGGAGTTATTGGAGCTGTTGATGGAACTCGTGTTCACATCATTGCTTCAACTGTAAACGAGGAGACATACCATTAGAAAACAAAGCATCAGTAATAATTTGTGATAATTTTGCACAATGCAAAGCATTAAAAAATACATTTAAATATTAACATATTTCAGTGTCTTAATTAAATGATTTTATTGTAGTTACATTAAATCATTGGCGTTGTGCTGCTGTGAATTTACATGAGCAGGCTCACTATTGGCTGATTCAGAGGTCAAGGGCCATTTTGTGTTGACATCATTGTAGTCCTTAGTTCACAACACTTAAGTGTTACCTCAGTCAACAATTAAGAATCAGTCTTAGACTTTACTGAAAGTTGCTTTTAGCTTCTTTATAAAAGTCTCCTACTCTTAGAAAAGTCCTACTTTTTACTAAGAATTTTTTGACACTTAGGTCAAAGCTTAAGACTATTCTTAAGAGCATTTCTGAGAAGTTTTATACATACGGCCCCTGGTCTCCTTAATTCTCTGTGAGCAAATCAACTGCTGATTTTTATTTTTATTTTTTTGTCATAAAATGCCCATAACTATTTATATGAAGTTGGATAAGATTACAAGAAATATACATTAATATGATGATTTTCAGTAAAGCTGCTTTGAAACAATGTATTATGTACGTATTATGAAAAGCGCTATACAAATATATTTGACTGGACAAGTCTCAAAAAAAAGTATATTCATGCATTTTATAGCAAGACTGGAGATCATTTGCAGACGTCAAAAATAATTACTCCCTGTTTCCTACATTTGAACAGGTTAATGTTTGAAAAAAGCCCTGGTCACTAGAGCTAGATTTAAGCATCATAATACCTTTTGTGTGTGTGTGTTTGTGACAGATAAGAAGACTTAAAGATAAGTACACGTCTGTAACTCTGATGACCCCATCTAGTGGCTAACAGTCCCAACTAAACTACAGTTCTGGGGCTGTATTCACAAAACGTTTTTCTTAGCACTAAGAGTTCACCTAAATAGCAGTAAATGCAACAGTTTCCTCTTAAAACCTATTCACAAAGCTGCTGAGACCAACATTTACTAAGTAATGGGGAGAAATCTTAAGCTAAGAGAAAGATAGGGGTTGACCTCGTTGCTATGGATGATGTCAACAAGCTTACTCACTTGGCCCACAGTGATTGGCTGATAGGGGATGGGTTTCTGTCATGATTTATTCATAGAACTATTGTAAAGCACGATATTATGTGGCCATATTCAACTAAAGGTTTAAAAATAAAAATGTTAATTGCCACATTCAAATAAAGAGCAACTCTTCTGCACAGTGGTAACCTCCAAACTTTGTCTCCAAACCTCTTCAGAATCTCCAAAATAACTCACCATTACATGTATAACAACTCTAACATGTAATTTTCTTTAATTAAAAACACTTAAAATTAAACATTTTTTTTTTCAACGTTTACGTCTTAATGCAATCCCATGCAAAGCATGCTGGGAACTACACATCCACTGTTCAGTTAGCCATCAACAAAAATGATGCACGTAGTCCCAACACAAAATGTTTAAGTTCACTTAAATTTTACAAATTTAAATGGACTGAACATAATGGAAATAAGTTATGTAAAAAAAAAGAATTTTGTTGTTGCTCATTTTTTTTTTGAGTGGCACCTCTCTCAACTATTCTCTACCAGACTCTAAAAATAATATATTGGTTCAAAAAAATAATAAAAAATAAATAAATAAATAATAATCAAAATGCAACAGTTTTTTTTTTATTATGACAACTTAAAATGAAATTATTTCAGTCAACAAACTATACTGAATTTAATAATCTATAGCGTGAACAAAAGTTGCTCCAACTACTTGAACTGTAGCTCTGGAACAAATTAATCTCATCTATTTTAGTTCAAATTCACGGTAGTGATGGGTCGTTCTTGAACGAATCATTCATTTTGAACGAATCTTTAATATGACTCGAGAACGACGAGTTGTCTCAGCGAGGGATTCATTCGTTTCATGTTGACCGCGGATGCACAACATCTAATACAGTAGTTCACCTCCCGAATGACTCGTACCCGAAGACTCGGGAGATGAACTAATCATTTCTCTTTCCGGTACAGACTGCATAGCCATATGCTTATGGGGCTGTCACGTGATGAAAGAACAACTCGAACCCAAAGACTCAGGAGGGGAACTAATCATTTCTGTTTCCTGTAAAGACTGCATAGCTTTAAGTTTTTAACCTTACGAGATGCGACGTGACAAAAGAACGAACGACCTGAAGACTCGGGAGGTGAGGTGAACTAACAGACTGCACAGCCAGTTAAGCAATGAATTAATAGTCTTGGTAGCATTATAGTTTATATCATGTGATCAGTGTTTGTGTAAGTAGATGTGTTGCGGAATTTGAATGTTAAAATGTAACATTTTAATTATATTCTGCTGAAATGAACGAAATGACTTGAAAAAGGATTCGTTCATTTTGCTGAATGAGATTCAAATATCTTGATCATTAAAATGATCTGAACTTCCCATCACTAATTCACAGCAATCATAGTACATGCTAAACATTTGCCACTTATTTGGCATGTACCTTTAATGTCAAATACTTGAAAAAGTTGAACTAATTTTAACCAATTAACCAGAAAACTATTAACTGTTACCAATAACTAAAAACTATTTAAAATTGTACATAAATTATACATTAAAAAATAAATAAATAGGAACTCAGTCAACATGAAAAGAACATGAAATCATTATTGTTGATTATTGCTTCAAATACTGTAATAATGATTATAATTGTTGATTAAAGGAATACATACCTACGGAAGTTCTAAGCGGCCATGCATTATTATTTTTTTCCTTCTTGTTTTCTCGTGATCACGACATAACAAAAGTTGTTTTCTCGTTATCACGACTTAATTTTCTCGTGATTTCGACATAACAAAAGTGGTTATTTTAAACAATGATTGTTTGATTTTTAAAACAATGCACCATGAGTCTACTGTTGCTATAGTAACGAACCTTGACAGGAACATTCTAAAATGCTTAACCTTTATCTTGTTCAGCAAATATGTTGCTTCACTTAGAAATAACGTATACAAAATTTTATTTGTGTAATTAACATATTTAAATGGTCTAACACCAAACATTAACACCGCAAGCGCAGGCGGAGCGCCTTAGAAGAATGCAAAGAAGAGCTAGCCTATTCTAAAAATCGTAAAATGCTTGGATTAAACTCATTTCATTTTTTCTCGTTCGTTTGAAATAAAATAATATATAATAATAATTTGTTTGTGGTTTTTATTAGTCAGGCTGTGATATCATGTGCGTTAAGCGTGGATGCTGTTATGTGTGTGTGTGGAAATGCAGAAAATACAAAAAATTAGGCTACAACACTGTATAACATCATTGAACTAAAATACACACATGTAAATCACATTGCTTATTAATATGCATTTATTATCGATAAAGATAAAAAAATAAAGATGCACATTACAAATACGTCGTTGTAGCCTAAATGAGAAACTGTGATGAGTCGTGCAGCAGTAATAACTTAAGATAACAGATACAATTTCAAGCAAAATGATCATATTTATTCAAGCATTTAAAATGTATAAGTTAATTAAATGTCAGTAATGAACTGCACAAATTATAGCGATCACGAAGAAGGTCCTCTGTCCCAAACGCGTACAGTATAGTGGATATACAGTATACAGCTCCCCATCAGTAGTTCACTGTCACCTGTTGGGCAGTTGTGTAACTAAGAGAACAAACTTTGTTATGTGGAGATTAAGAGAAAATTAAGTCGTGATAACGACAAAACAACTTTTGTTATGTCGAGATCACGAGAAAAATAAGTCGTGATAACGACAAAACAACTTTTGTTATGTCGAGATCACGAGAAAAATAAGTCGTGATCACGAGAAAACGAGAAGGAAAAAAATAATAATGCATGGCCGCTTAGAACTTCCGTACATACCTGTATGTAGAAAGGTTTTTGTGTTTGGGGAAATGTCTTGTCATATTTTGGCTACACATACAAATGTGTCAGTCCATGACATTAGACTAGTCTAGTGCAATTTATGCAAAAACTCCTGCTATAATAATTTCTGTAATGTGGAAGTTTTTGTTGTTTACCTTTGTGCTGAAGAGTAGACCACATGAATGTAAAAACTACAACGATTCTAAGCAATGACTGCACTAACGCCAGTGACAAGTAACATCTTGTTTATTAAGGACAACACAGATACAATTAATAAGGAAATTATAAAAATTGTTCTTATGAATGTAAAAATGCTCCTGGAAATCAATTCCAGGGGGCAAATATTGCCTCTTTATGGAAGAGTTAATTTCTGACTCCGGTTCCATCCTACGTCCACACTATCACTTCCAGGTCCATACTGGAGGGGCGGTAATGCCCACTCTCCTCTTCTTTCTCACTAATGTTGGTCATGCTCAGTCTACCTTCTCTGTAACTACCCCTTATTCTGTAAGTCAGGGGTGCCCACACTTTTTTGTGTGGGGATCTCCTTTTCAAATGAGAAACTCACCGAGATCTACCAAGTGAAAAATAAATAAATAATAAAATACATATAAAATAAATAAATAAATAAGCTTGTTGGGATGTTTCTTTATATTGCATTAATTTAATTATTAATTTTTTTAAATAAAAAAATTGTTCAATTTACCTAAAGCGCTGGTTCTCAACCTTTTTTCCTCTCCAAATCAATACTGCAAGAAAAACATTTTCTAATAACTTAAACCATTTTATTCTAGTGTTATTACTTTTCAACAGACATGTTCACAAGTCTCTGAGGTCCAAGTCCAAGTCAAGTCTCAAGTCTTTGAGGTGAAGTCCAAGTCACATCTCAAGTCTTTAAAGTGGAGTCCAAGTCACATCTCAAGTCTTTGAGGTGAAGTCCAAGTCAAGTCTCAAGTCTTTGAGGTCAAGTCTAAGTCAAGTCTCAAGTCTTTAAAGCGGAGTCCAAGTCAAGTCTTAAGTCTTTGAGGTGAAGTCTAAGTCACGTCTCAAGTCTTTAAAGCGGAGTCCAAGTCACATCTCAAGTCTTTGAGGTGAAGTCCAAGTCAAGTCTCAAGTCTTTAAAGCGGAGTCCAAGTCACGTCTCAAGTCTTTAAAGCGGAGTCCAAGTCAAGTCTCAAGTCTTTGAGGTCAAGTCTAAGTCAAGTCTCAAGTCTTTAAAGCGGAGTCCAAGTCACGTCTCAAGTCTTTAAAGCGGAGTCCAAGTCACGTCTCAAGTCTTTGAGGTGAAGTCCAAGTCACATCTCAAGTCTTTGAGGTGAAGTCTAAGTCACGTCTCAAGTCTTTGAGGTGAAGTCTAAGTCACATCTCAAGTCTTTGAGGTGAAGTCTAAGTCACATCTCAAGTCTTTGTTCTATTTATTAGCAACAGTTCTTTCAGCTAGTTATTGAGGCTAAATCAGTTTTGAAATACTGATTTCACGATATGATTTTCTCAACAACAACAAAAAAAACTTGAACAAAATTTAAGACAAATTAGAAATGAAAAGGTGTCCATTTATTAATTGTCAGATAAAATGCAGCACATTTCTTTGTAAAATTGAAATGTCAAACAACAAAACAAAATTTTAAAACAAACCCCAATTAATCAAATGAATTACACAAATGAAATAAATCTCATATAAACAAACTAAGGCTTTGTGCTCTTTTTCAATTTAAAATGAGAGGCAACCACTGTGTTTTAAACACAACACAATCCAAACAGAGAGGCTGCATACAGGTACATCTCATGTAATCATCTCATGTACACCCCATTATTGTGGTTTCAAAGAACAAGGATTGTATAATTTCGAAATTTGAAGCAAAAACAAAATGGTCTGACTTTAGTTTTGTGAAACTATTCTACATAAACCATCTGTACGAAACAAAACTGCACAGGCTGCATTAATGCAGATTCACTCTCTGCCAGCGGGTGGCGCTTCAACATCAATTAAACATTAAACAACTTGCACATCCTTGGTTTCCGCTGTAAACAAAGCAGAGCTGCGGTTATGAACACTACTTTAATATGCATTATACGGAGGCAAGATGAAAAGAAAATACCATTTAAACTTTTTTTTAAGACAGCCAGTTTCCCTCAGAGATACATTCATATAAACTCCTATACCAAATGACCTTTGGTCGAATGTTTTTTACGAGTCTCACGAGTCCAAGTCAAGTCTCGAGTCAGCTGTTCACGAGTCCAAGTCAAGTCCCAAGTCTTTATTTATGCGACTTAAGTGCAAGTCGCAGACTCGAGTTTCCATCTCTGCTTTTCAATTACATGTAATTATTTTTAAACAAAACAAATTCAAGATAGATTTAAACATTCCATGTTCTTTTTTGCAAACATACTTTGCAAAAATGTCACTGCAGATATTCTATACAACTTAAATGTATGTAAAGCTCAATTATACAGTAACAAATAAGCTCAAGTCAACCTGCCATACTAAACAAGACCACAGGGAGATGCCAAAGGACTGCATATAAACTACTACAGATCCATTCAGAATCACTAAACACCAAAATACAAATTACAAATGAAACCATTCTGAATGTGTGGAAACTCAGCGATCTGAAGGCGGCTCAACGTCATCAGTGAACCAGCAATAGTGTCTGTTTGGAGCATTGATGCCCATATGGGCAGTCGTGGCCTAATGGATAGAGAGTAGGACTTGCAAGCGGAAGATTGTGGGTTTGAATCTCAGGTCCGGCAGGGATTGTTGGTGGGGGAGTATCCTCCTTCAATACCATGACTGAGGTGTCCTTGAGCAAGGCATCGAACCCCCAACTGCTCCCCGGGCGCTGTAACATGGTCCCACTGCTCCGGGTGTGTGTTCACTTAGGATGGGTTAAATGCAGAGAATACATTTCACTACTGGTTATATACTCTCTATATAATTGTGTATGTGACAAATAATCTTAATAAATGTACATAAACATTTATTTATGTTTACTTCATAAATAACTTCACCCCAAGTGACACCTCAAGGAAAGACTTTTGTGACCGATTTTACATAAACAGCACTGATCCTCACAAACTTCTCCAACACACTCGAGCATCTGTTATAAAACACTCACTGTATACAACTACATGAATATACTAAGCTGTGTTCAAGCAGAAATATGATGTTTTAGTGAACAGATTTGTTTGCGCATCAATAATAATGGACACACGCATGCCTAATACACGACTCCTGTATGTCACTGTAATCATCTTTACCTTGATTACAATCGTCTTCCATCAAAACATTAGGCTACTAGCATGACACTGGCTTCTTTTATCCAGCCGAGAGCTGTAGTGTGCGTATCATATGCTTATACAGCAGTTTTGAGCTTTTAGTTATATCGCGCTCCCCCCGGTTGAGAACCACTGACATAAAGTGTGATCTACCAGCATTGCCTTCGGGATCGACCTATTGGGCACCCCTGCTGTAAGTGCTTCCAACTCCATGTATTACTGAATATACTGAATGTGATACCTAAAAAAATTCTTCATACTTCAAGTTCTAGAGAGGGTGACAGACTAGGAAAAGGGATGCAAATGGTGGCATTGTCCACTCTCCTCTTCTGTAACAGCGCTTTCATATGTGCTACAAGGGAACCCAGGTTTCGGAAGGATGGCAAATAGGAAAGAAGGATGCCAAATGGCAGTCATGCCCATGCCGGGCATCCACACTCCGAGCAAGATGCTGTAGGGGGCAGCAAAGAAAAATGATCTACTTCTCTACTGTCTTCACCCCAAGTGACACCTCAAGGAAAGACTTTTGTGACAGATTTTCTTTCATATAGAACAAATGCAACATTTTAGCTCCTCAGAGTCAAATGAAGCCATTTAATCGACCAGACAAAATGTAACATGGTCTGGATGATAGACTGAGCGTGTTTACCCATGTGTAACCTACGGTGGCTGAGAAGTGCAAAACAAATCACGATTCTGAAAATGAAAATAAAAATAACAAATTACAAACGCAAATGCAAATCTAAAAAACAAAATAATTCAGAAAACACAACAACAATCC